>JAJLRJ010000005.1:10417304-10576374 GCA_024195265.1 Dendrophyllia cribrosa
AACTCCCTCCTTTGTCTCTTTTCTTCCCGCCATTTCTTCTCGCCACTGAGGCAGACTGTTTGCTAGCAGGGACGTCTCCATTCTGTGTGAATCCCACGCCAAAGATGCTAAAGGCTTTCAAAATCTACGCCAAGTAGCAAAATTCTATGAAATCAATCAACGAATCGAACACACGCCGTTCAATACTCGCCATAGACAGAAGTAGTTGTAGTACGCCAGTATATAATTCATCAGAGAAACACGATAAGATTATTTATTTTAGGTCTATGAGTTGAATCTAAACCCTGGCCTGGGTGCGAGAGACTTTTATCGCGCGCCCTTCACATTACAGGCCTATCTCGAGTTCTCACGAAAGCGTGTCGCGAGAGAACCTCTGGTACCCAGACGAAGAGGTCATTTCAATTGAAATGGTTTGTATGGAGTCATTAGAGCATCTCACCCCCAAATAACAATAATTATAAGATTGCCCTTTCCGAATATCTAATCAAATCCCATAATTTCACAAATTTAATTTTAGCGACATCATCGCTTTGGTACTCTATTGAACTGGTTCAAGCAGGAATGCAAATGAGCAAGTTTCGACCACTTTGTTCCCTTTGTTTCAGTGTCTCCCCCCACAATTGTACCAGACTGTACCAGATAAATGTAAAAGCCAATGTCAAGGGGGGGGGGGGGGGGGGGGGGGGGGGGGGGGGGGGGGGGGGGGGGGGGGGGGGGGGGGGGGGGGGGGGGGGGGGGGGGGGGGGGGGGGGGGGGGGGGGGGGGGGGGGGGGGGGGGGGGGGGGGGGGGGGGGGGGGGGGGGGGGGGGGGGGGGGGGGGGGGGGGGGGGGGGGGGGGGGGGGGGGGGGGGGGGGGGGGGGGGGGGGGGGGGGGGGGGGGGGGGGGGGGGGGGGGGGGGGGGGGGGGGGGGGTAGGCAATTTCTTCTGAGTATGAATTTTTTTTTCAGCATTCACTATTTGCAAGAATTGTTTTTTACCAAAATATTAAAGTCTCTTTTTTTTCACTAGCTTTCTCCTGCACAATTTTTTTCCCCTCAAATTTCTTCTGCAGGAATTTTTTTTTTGTTAATTGCCCAACCCCCTTACTTATTGCTTACAACTTTCTATAAAACATTCTAAAAATCTGAATGATTGGCCTCAAGTTCTATAGTATAAATTAATAGAAACACGGTTTACATGCATTCACAGGAAGACTTCCACAGTAGTTTGCCCAAAATATTTTCAAAACCAATGTTATGTGCATGTGTAACAAACATTCATCATATATTTAAAAAAGAAGCTATACATCTGAAAGCAAACAAGATAAGAAGATGTACATGTACATCATGAGGAAGAGTTACACCTTTCATTCAGTCATTGTTCCGAAACCACGTTACGTTGTTACTATTGAATGTTTTGTTCATGAGGGCTGTACCACAAGGAAGCCAAGTAACCAGATGTTATACACAATGTATGACAATCGTGACACAAAGAAAAATGGAAGGAAAATGTTACCTCGTGCCACTACTTGCATGAGTAATTACCATTTTAGACATGATATTCAAAAATCCATACATCACATGAACTAACATTTAATGTTTATTTTGTCATTTATATACAGAAGTTCTACAAGGGAAGCTATTTAGCTACAGTTTAGCACCCTGTCCACCTTCGTATTAAGGGCTTCAATATCATACAACAGTCTAACTGGAGATCCAACATGGAGAAATCTGTTGAAGTTGTCATTATAGGAGGAGGCATAAGTGGCCTCTGCGCTGCCAAATTGCTTTCTCTTGAGAATGGAGTTAGCGTTGTTGTTTTGGAGGCGAGAGATCGTGTTGGAGGACGAACAAACACTTTAGATGACCCCAAATTCAAATACCCAGATTTGGGTGGGGCCTACACCAAATTTGCAGAGCGTGAAAATCTTTTACGTGTTGCCAGAGAGCTGGGGATTCAAACTTACGAAGTGTGTTGTGAAGGCAAAACAGTTGAGTTTCTTGGAGGAGAAAGGAGAGTGTTTTCTGGGGTTCTTTCTGCATGGAATCCTCTGGTAATTTTGGATTATTACAACATGATCCGTACTTTGGAGAATATGAGCACTCAAATCCCACTAGAGGAGCCGTGGAATGCACCTAGAGCTTTGGAGTGGGACAATATGACAGTTAAGGAGTTCTTTGACAAGACCTGCTGGACAGCATATGCGAAAAAGCAGTTGATAAATGCCATTTATGGTGCACTAGCTTGTGAACCACAAGAGGTATCTTTGCTGTATTTCTTATGGAAGCTCATCAGCGGTACCCATGTGTTGCAGAATCCTGCTTTTTATAAGGAAGTGAAATTGACCGGTGGAGCTCAGCAGATTAGCAACCGGATTAAAGACAAGCTTGTCGACAAGGTGAAATAAATTGTCTTAGAAGAAATAACATTACTAACACCGATTTAAACTGAATCTGTTAGTCTATCTGTAAATGGTGTCTATTTGGTATCTTTTTTTATTATTCATAACAAGAGTTTCCAAGTAGCCTATACCCGTGCACATGCATACCAAAGTTTTATGATATATTTTAAACAAGGTAAGAAGATGTCTGACATTGGAGAAGAGTTACTTCTTTCATTCAGTCATCGTTCCTGCAAACCACGTTGTTACTATTGAATGTTTTATAAATGAAGGGTGTACCACAATGAAGCCAGTGATTCTTCTGAGTGTTATGTATACCTAACGTGAACACTATCTGTAAATTTACAGTAAAATAAAGTTTTTCATTCATTCATTTACATATATTCACAGACTAAAAGAACATAGCTTCTTGGACTGATTTTCTTATAAGTTGGTTTAACAGCTTGGTGTAAGTTAAAGTTTCTAACTGAAGTTACTAAAAATCATATTCTACAGCTTCCTTCATTTAAAGGAAGAAATTATGCATAAAAAAAATAGAAACAGAAAAACTAAAATCTTTTGTCCATGTTTCAGGTAATTTTAAACAGCCCAGTTTGTCACCTGAAGCAAGATGCAGATCACATAGTTGTTACCTGCGAAAATGGCAAACAGTACCAAGCACAGTATGTGATAAGTGCAATGCCGCAAGCTCTTCTAAACAGTGTGTCATTTGACCCACCCCTCCCTGCCTTGAAAAACCAATTGATTCAGAGGATACCTATGGGATCATCAATCAAGACAATCATGTTTTATGAGAAGGCTTTTTGGCATGAGAAAGGTTTGAATGGCATGCTGATTTCTGACTCTGGTCCAGTGCATACTGCTTTGGATGACACGAAGCCTGATGGTTCATGCCCAGCAATTATAAGGTAATAAAAATCTCAGAACTTATTAAAGCTTTCTTCTTTCTTTATCTTGCAACAACCCCATCATTCCAGGTTACTCAATTCATCTTTTTCCTATCCTGGACTTCTTTAGGAAATAAATTAATGCTAAGTTGCAAGAACTGTGTGATTTTAATTCTTGGATGTACAAGGGGGGGAGGGGTGGGGTGGATACCATCCCCCTCAAGGTTTTTTCAATAGCATTTATTGTCTGCACATATGCTGTTCGTTTATCCCCGAGACTATGGAAGGCCAAATGAACTTTAATTTGATCACATTCAACAACCACATTCATGCAACAGTCATCTCGATCACATTCAAGGTCACACATCACATTCAACAAGCACATTCACATTCAACATATGTAAATTAATCAATTTCAACAGTCATCTTAATCACATTCAAGGTCATATCACGTTCAACAAGCACATTCACATTCAACATATGTAAATTATGGATCACATTCAACAGACATCACATCTCGATCACGTTGAATTTCAAGGTCACGTACATCACCTTCACGGTCATGTCAAATAAATGAGCATATCTCATTCAAGAACATTTTTTAAAATGTCAGCATATCCCATAATGTTGCACTACTGTCAACCTAGCCAGTAGTAAAAAAATAGACAGGCTAAACATGACTCCCACTCGTCGCAAAAAAGTCTTTAAAAAGCATAAAGCGTAAAGCTTTCTCAGTAAGATTTCAGAGAGATTTGTGCTTTTAGATCAGTTATGAATTTGTTCTCTTCTATGATATTGACCTTTTGATCTTGGTGGATTATCTCTCAAATTGACAGGAGGATTCCATGCTGTCCAGAGCCATTAGAATTGTTTTATTTCTTTATGCCGTGTTCGGTGCTAGCTCTATTGGCATACATCGCGGTTTCTTTGGCTCACTTTTGTTGCAAGAAAAATACTTAAATAATTGGCTTAAGTTTGTTATTGCTTTAAAAGCACAAGGATTGTTAAATTTCTCAGGCCGTGATTTAGTGTCTAAAGTCTGCGGTGTGCAAGACTTTAATTGGAAAATTCCCATCACGGATATAGGTGTCTTAGATTGGAGTCTCAAAATGCCGTAGTCTACAATTCCACTGCAAGGAAATCATGAATTCTTGCAATAATTTTTAGCTCCTTAGTTAGTTCTGTAGTTGAGTAGTGTGTCTCAGTGCATGGAGCCAGGATAAACCTCCGTCGTTTTGTGTTATTTTATTGTATTTTTACAACTCTGGCGTAAAATATTTTCAATTTCCACACATTTTTGATAAATTAGAATTTTGATGTCACAGATCCCCAGCAGTACCATATCTAACCCATGATATAATGTTTTATTACCTTATCGTGTACTGAGCACATCATGTGCAGACTGTCTATTAAAGGTAGAATCTTTCAAAAATATTGCAAAAACTCCCAGGGGTACTCCCATATATGAGCTATATAGGTATGTGCCGCTATGAAGGGTAATTGGTTTTCAGGCAGTTTAGTCTGGTAATCAGAGATTTTTGGTCTAGAATAGGGTATCATTATCCGCGAAACTGATCAGTTGCGTGAAGAATTTAAGTCTAGACTGGCAAATGGCATTTTAAAATCGGTATGGCGGGCAGTACGGGATTTTTACTGACCCCTGGCATCTTAGACTGTGATAGTGAACTAGTTTCTGGAAAATAGTGAATCTGGAATAGGTCTAGGATAGGGTAGGGTTTTTTTGGTGTTTAGTCTGGAATAGGGTCGCAAAATGCAGCTAAAATGGTCTAGTATAGGTTAAGGGTCTCAGAGTCCCAGCTGCAGACCCCCACCCAAAAATTTGCAGAGTACCCCCCCCCCCCCCCCCCCCCCCCCCCCCCCCCCCCCCTCCGGGCAAAAACTCAACAGGACAATGGCACCACGGTTAGTCTATAAATTTGCGTACATGTATGTCCAAAGACCTTTATTTTTAACCCTTAAATTTCCAGAGTCAGTTATAAAGACATGTAACATAGTTCTAACTTTTGAGTCTGTGGACAAAATCCGGTGGCATGGTGTGAAACCATTCAAGTGAAACATTTTCGGCATTATTTTTGCATGGTTCCATTTGTTTTTTAATATTTTATAAAATGAAATTTGGTATTTTTCTTAAAGTTCGATTTTTGGCTCTCTTGGGAGTTAAAGGAGCAAAGTTTATTAGCTTGTATTACAGGCACTGGAGTAATGATGGGTGCTGTTTAATGAATGGATGCACACCTTGACATGGGTCTGATTATCATCTCTTAATTGAGCCTACTGCATGTGAAGCCTATTGAAACCTATGCCTTAATTTAGTTTGTATGGTCTTTTCCACCATTAGCTTTATTGTTGGCGATCAAGCTCGTTATTGGTGTACCAAGACTCAAGAAGAAAGAAAGCAAGCAGTTTGTGAACAGTACGCCAAGATGTTTGACAGTGAGGAAGCTCTTCATCCGTATCATTACATTGACAAGAATTGGCTGGCAGAGAAATATTCCGGGGGATGTTATGTGAGCTTTATGCCATGTGGTGTGATGACTAATTTTGGTAAAGCTCTGCGCGAGCCGCTTGGCAGAGTTTATTTTGCTGGTACTGAAACTGCTTCAGTGTATCCTGGTAAGAGAATTGCTTATTTTGTAAAATTAATTTGCATCTTTCTGTTCTTCTCACTTAGAAGATTGCCAAAGTTTTCTGTATTAATAATAATCCAGTTTTCTGAGTAGTTCATCTTTTCCCATGAAAGCTCTATTAAGTTAAGTGAAGTCATTGCATGTATGAGTCACAGGAAGCCCAGACGGCCAGAGATTATCCCAATTTCTGTAACATAAAGAAGCTAGGATTAATTTGCTACTCCCCCCTGGATGGGATGTTGTACTTCATCACAGGGTTACCCCCAGCATTGCACCAGTCCCATTTATTTGGGATTTTTGCACCAGTCCCATTTATATACCTGCACCAGGTTATTATTGCACCAGTCCCATTTATATACCTGGGTGGAGAGAGATAATGTTTCTTGTCAACAATGCGATGGGAAAGACCAGACCTTAAAGTTGAACGGGTTTACCACTACATCCCCATTCCTCCAAGGTGCTACCCCTCCCAACTCAAATGGTCTCAACACTCTTAAGAAAAACAAAACATTTTGACTTCCAAGGGAAACAAAAGTTAATCAGCTGTTTAAAAGCACATGGTAAGATCATGTCCCTTGATGTACGCACACACATTTTAATAACTCCCAAGAGTGCCAAAAATCAAAATTCAAGAAAAATCCCAAATTTCATCTTGTAAAATACTGAAAAACAAATGGAACCATGCAAAAGTAATGCCAAAGAGGTTTCATTTGAATGGCCACACCATTGGATTTCATCCACAGGCTCAAAAGTTAGAACAATGGTACCATGCAAAAGTACTGCTGAAAAGGTTTCATTTGAATGGTCACACCATAGGATTTCATCAACAGACTCAAAAGTTAGAACTACACTACATGTCTTCATAATTGACTCCAGGAGTGAAAGGCTTAAAATGCCTTAAAAGAGAATAACATTAATTATTTTATGTTCAAATTAAACTTCAAGTGATGCTTGTAGGTACCATGGAAGGTGCAGTTCAGGCAGGGGAGAGAGCTGCAAGGGAGGTGCTCTGTGCAATGGGGAAGATTTCACCACAGGAAGCCCATCAACCTGTCCAGCCTGAGCCTAACCATCGTCTGACCACATTTCAGAGCTGGCTACCCACTGTTCCCATGTTTTTAACCACTGTTACTGCAGTTGCTGCTTTAGTGGGTGGCATTACATTAAGACATTACTGGAAATAACCTTGACAAAATATGATAAGAAATAGGCTATTTTTAACTGTTTTCTTGATTGGTTTTCTGTAAAAGAATAGCTTGAAAAAGGGCTAAAAATAATGGAGGGAGTGTTTCTGATCAATTTATGGGGGTAAAGTTAACCTTCTTCAAATAAAATGACATCATAATTTTATGTGTTTTCCAAAATATCCCATAAATATTAAGCAAATGCTCTGTGCAATCGGGAAGATATCGCACAGGAAGCCCATCAACCTGCCCAGCCCGAGCCTAGCCACTGTTTGACCACATCATTTGTTCAGAGCTGGCTACCCACTGTTCCCATGTGTTTAACCACCGTTTACAGCAGTTGCTGCTTTTATAGTGGGTAGCATTGCCTTACAACATTTCTTGAAATGATCTTCACACAACTGTGTGATTAATTGATTTTAACTTTTGGTTGGGTTTGCATAAAATGATTGCTGGAAAATAATGTTTTCCCCTGAGAAAATGGAGTTGGCGTTTTAGCTTGTAATCGCGTTCGGAGAATGCAATCCTAATTTCGTGTTGGTTGTTCTGTGCTTTATGTGCAGTAAAATTTGAGATTTTTTGGTGTCCGGTCTTCCAAATGGCCGCCCCCCTTTTTTTTTTTTTCAGGGGCTCATTTCGGCCGGAAATTCCTTCGAACGCGTCTCCATAATCTGTGATTACTGCTAGTAATTATTACTTAAACAATATTTCTGTTCACTGTGGAAAGCATGGGTTCTTGCAGAACCTTGCAGATATTCAGTTGAACTTCCATGTACAACCCGGACTCCCATATTAAATGACGGGGGTGCTCGTCGTTCCTTTTAGGGGTCAAAATTTGTAGTTTGGTACTGCTTAGGCCCGGGGGGGGGGGGGTACTCCCATATATGAGCTATATAGGTATGTGCCGCTGTGAATGGTATGGTTTTCAGGCAGTTTAGTCTAGGATAGGGTATAGTATTCAGAGATTTTTGGTCTAGAATAGGGTATCATTTTACGCGAAACTGATCAGTTGCGTGAAGAATTTCGTCAAGACAAGGTTTACTAGCAAATGGCATTTAAAAATCGGTACGGCGAGCAGTACGGCATTTTTACTGACCCCTGGTTACTAATAACTGTGATAGTGAACGAGTTTCTGGAAAATAGCGAGTCTGGAATAGGTCTAGGATAGGGTAGGGTTTTTCGGTTTTTAGTCTAGAATAGGGTTGCAAAATGCAGCTAAAATGGTCTAGTATAGGTTAAGGGTCTCAGAGTCCCAGCGGAACACCCCCACCAAAAAATTTGCAGAGTACCACCCCCCCCCCCCCCCCCCCCCCCCCCCCCCCCCCCCCCCCCCCCCTGGGTGCTTAGGGTACTAAAATAAAAAATGATCACCGTTAGAATTATCCCGGTACCTTTTAGGGTATTGAGCCGAAAAAATAAGACAGAATATGACGTGTTGTTTTAGAATTGCTATCTCGTAGGGAATTTGAGCCACGGGATACCACCACCAATTCAAAGCGACCGCAACCACTTTCAACGCTGGTGATTTCAATTTTTCCATTGTTTTTATAAACCTCTGGTAAGCGACCACTCGCCCATGTTTCGATTTGACTGTAGACGCAAACTTAATAATGTTCTTCAGCTAATACAATAAAGCGGATTTTTTTTCCTTGCATCAAAACTTCAATATGATCCATATTTTGCACTAACAGGTTTATTGTACATTGAAATTATCACAGGTTTATATGATTCGAAGTTGAGACCACCTGTTGTCTCGTAAGCGGCGATCACCAAAAATGCAAAGCCAGGGTATATGTCTCCACATTGCCAGTGCATAGGTGTTTGTAAGTTGTTAGCTGTGGAAAAAAATAAACAAAAAAGAAAAAAGTCTTGTATTTTTATTGATGTCAATATGCAGTCGAACCTTCATAAGTGCGACTACCTCTCCTAAGGGAACATTATTCCAAAATACCAAATTTTTCCAGTCACCTCATTTCCCAAGAACTATCAGAGATTGGAACAGACTTTCAAGTCTTTCCGACGATGCAGTGCAAGCATCGACCTTGGCCTCTTTTAAACAGAGGCTTACCAGTCGTGATCATTAGACATGACCATTACAATTACAATTTAAATTTATATAGCGCCAAATCCTAACGTCCTAAGGCGCTTTACAATAAACAAACTATAAATACTAGATTACTTAATTAAAAGCTTGCGTAAAGAGAAACGTTTTTAATTAGATTTAAATTATCCACGAGATACTAGTTTCTGATATCAATTGGTATTAAGAATTCCAAAGTTTAGGTGCACAGACAGAAAAGGCAGTACCTCCATGCACAGATAAAAGACAATGTTCAGACGATCTAAGATTAGGTACAGGAATGTATGGGTTGAATAACTCATTGAGATAAAGCGGAGCTGTGCCATTAAGAATTTTCTTTTCCTTTATTTATTGATTTGTTATAAATTAAGTTTTATTATTATTATCGGTTGTAAGTGTATACTTTTAACGCTTGCGAAAATCTTCAGAGGTGAAGGAGGCAAGTTTAATGGAAGAAGAAGAACACTGGTGATTTGAATTTTATTTTATGGTATTAAACCTCCTGTTGGCGACCACTCGTTGCCACTACAGACGCAAAATGAATGAATTTTATTTTATGGTATTTACCTTTTGCCTATTTATATCTGATTTATGCAATTCACTTGACGCCGATCGGCCATGATTATAGAACTTTGCTCCGGGTAATGCTAACACCTTGTGTACTGCTTATTTTCAACCTTTAAACTGCAGAGGTTAAGATAGTTTTACATTGGTTTGGAGAATATGTTCCAGTTTTTTTCTCCCAAGTTACGAGTTTTTTACTGGTTTTGCACATCCGGCGTTGTTGCGCAGGGGCGTAGCCAGGAATTTTTCAGAGGTACGCACAGTCACTGTTTTTAAACACTTACATACATACATAAACTTTATTTTAACTCGAATTTAAGTGTAGCTTGTGAAGCTAATTTCTTCGAGTAAAATAACATATAAGAAAGCAAAAAATAAAATTTACAAAAAATAAATAAATAAATATTTACACTATATACATATTTTTCTATACTAATTAAAACTAATACATTGGTTAGATCACATTTTAAAATTCAAGAAGTATAGAAGACAATCACGTCTAAAAAGATATTACTTCCCCTACCTCCTCCCCCCACCCTCAAGTCCCAAATCTTTTTTTTCCCCACTTTTTCAGGTACGCACGTGCCTCAATACGTAGAGAAACATTGTAATGGTTTTGATTATGAATAAAGTGGCTGGTCGATGGTTCGTCGGCTCCCTCCAATTGTCGCCAGTGTTTGCATGGAATGTTTTCTATTAGTCGATATTCGGGCTAGCGCAGCAATAGAAAATAGAATATGTACCAAAGCTTTTCAGTAAAAGGCTCAGTACACAGGATGTATTTTTGAAAGCACCAAATTTAGCCAGCAAACGTGGGAATTGATATAAGCCAAGATAAAATAGATCCTATATACTAGCTGTAATCACAGATTATGGAGACGCGTTCGAAGGAATTTCCGGCGGAAATGAGCCCCTGAAAAAAAACCAATAGGGGCGGCCATTTGGAAGACCGTCTACCAAAAAATCTCAAATTTTACTGCACATAAACCACAGGACAACCAACACGAAATTGGGATTGCGTTCTTCGAACGCGATTAGGACATCCAGGGTAAGATTTTTAAGTAAAGGATAAAGGTTAAGTAAAACGCGGTAAATTTGACTGAACCTACCTCCCAGAAATTCTTCAGAGGAATTTTTCCCATCAATTTTCATAAGAGCAACAAAGTCGACAAATATCTAACGACTGCTTCAAATTTTGAACTAGTCTGAATTAACCCGCTATTCACATAAACACGCAAAAAACAGCCATCGCATTTTGGTCTACGAAGAACTGAGTCTAAAGTGTTCTTGAAAGGATCGATTTAGATCATAAATCCAAAATCTAATTGACGAATCAAGTTTCCTTGCCGAATTAATTTCCTTCGACAAATCAGGGACAAAAACGCGCGTGATATCGCGTTGACGCTGTCACGCTAGGCCACAAGCGCGTTGAGGCCCGGGAACGAGGTAACGCGAGGAACGGCCAAAAGCGTGTTCATCGTTCATGACGGCATGATGAGGGTAATGCCAGTCTTCATTTCATTCTGTGTTAATCCCACGCCGGAGATATGGTTTTCAAAATCCATGCCAAGCAGCAAAGTTCTATGAAACCTAAGCTACAATAGTAAGCTACGTGTTGTGTTTTGTGTTGTGTTTGGGGTAATTCACCTAGCTGTCACCCTGAAGGGTAGGGTTTGAAAATTTAATATTTTGATCTGAAAATCAGTGTTTTGTATTCTAGTCTGAAAAATGGGAATAGATTTTTGCCATTTTCGTTTGAGTAATGGGAGAATATTTAGGGTTAGGTCTGGTTGGTAGGGAAACAGTCGCAAATTAGTGTTGTGTTTAAGCTTATATTTATCGGAAAACTGCTAGGGGTTTCAAGACTAATTGAGGTGAGGTGATGGGAAGTAGAAGAATTTGGAAGAAAAAGGTGCTTGCAATAGCAAAAGCACAAAGTGGTAGGAGCTATCGAGAAAGGGAAAAGAATTGAATTTGGTCCAACGTACACCCCCTAACCCTTCTCACCCCACCCCCACAAAGAAAATAATTGAATAATAAATTCAAGTGTTATTTGTTGCTCAGAGTTGTGTCAAGATATTTTCTAGCTATCTACAACACAATTAACATTTTATATGTGATATTCATTTTTATTATATAAACACCAATGAAATACCAGGTGAGATTTCGCGCGTAAACATCATGGGTGCATTCCTCTGGGATGATCTGGATCCGGTTCACTGATCCAAGATCACTCAGATCATGAAGCATCAAAGGAACCGACGAATCCACTCTGGACAAGGATTCATCGGTTCCTTTGATGTAGCATGATCCGAGTGATTTTGGATCAGTGATCCGGAGGATCCAGATCATCCCAAAGGAACGCACCCCATATCTTCACACGTGAGAATAACATGTTATCTTCACACGTGAAAAGATCACTATAATTCTACTTTAGGACTACTAAAAAATATTAAAGTGAAATGGTTTGATTTCATTGGTGTTTATATAATAAACAGAACATTACATGGCCGCTTGAAGATACAAAATTTCTCTTCAAGTGTTGAAAAATATTTCACTCGTTCGCTGCGCTCATTCGTGAAATATTTTTCAACACTCGAAGAGAAATTTCGTATCTTCGCACGGCCGTGTAATATCCTCTATATATTAAAGTCCATATTCTTGGTTTGCAATTTAATAAAAGTCATATCAAAATTCAGAGGCATTTAAAAACAAATTACGATTCCAATTTAAGTCTTATGTTTATGGCATTGTACAGAGTTTAAAACTACACATCTGGGCCAAATTTTGAAACGCAAGAGCATTTCATTCTAGACATTTTTTAGTAAAACTGTATGTTGGTGTCCCATTTAGGGACACAAACATGGCAGTAAAAACTTCAAAGTCTTAGAATTACACCAAACATCTCATCGCAAAAGATTGGGTTCATTATATATTAAAGTTCCATTGAATCGGCTTATAAGCATCTTTAATGCAAAAAGAACTTTCAACTGTTTTGTTTATCTTCAGAGCTTACCTGAAATAGCATGACAAATATTTGCGTGATACATTTAAAACCTTTACAAATCGGAAGCAAAACATAGTTAAAGGGGCAGTATCACGAGGTCGAAACTTGAAAACATCGGCCCAGTTTTCAAGTTTGATTACGCAAATTCAAAAAGGCCGTCGAGAAGTGGAGGTATTTGTTGAATCAAAAAATCCGTTTTGATAGCTGGAAGAAAGAAAAAAAAATCACTTTTAACAGTGATATGTCCAAAATTCCGGTGCAAGAATAGTGAACAGTGCCGCGTGTGGAACCTCGTGATACTGCCCCTTTAAGACCTGAAACTTTTTGTAAAGGATCGACTAACAATGAAATACACACACCTTGTGAAAAAAGAAACAGCCTTGTATGTAGGATGTACAGTTTTGATTTTTGAATTTTTTATGACATTGTGTGCAAACCAAGAATATCAAATGAACTACCGGTAGTTACATTTAGCTAATGACCTACGTTTATTTTGTCGTTTATTAATACAGAAGTTATACAAGGATAACCTAACAAGGGAAGCTATTTAGCTACAAGCACCCTGTCCTACTTCCTAAGGACTCCATTGTATAACAGTCTAGGAGTCTCTCTAGGAGATCCAACATGGAGAAATCTGTTGAAGTTGTCATTATAGGAGGCGGTATAAGTGGCCTCTGCGCTGCCAAATTACTTTCTCTTGAGCAAGGAATTAGTGTTATTGTCCTGGAGGCAAGGGATCGTGTTGGAGGACGAACAAACACTTTAGACGACCCCAAATTCAAATACCCAGATTTGGGTGGGGCCTACCACATAAGTGCAGAACGGCAAAATATTTTACGTGTTACAAGAGAGCTAGGGATTCAAACTTACGAAATGTGCTGTGAAGGCAAAACAGTTGAGTTTCTTGGAGGAGAAAGGAGAGTGTTTTCTGGGGTTCTTTCTGCATGGAATCCTCTGGTAATTTTGGATTATTACAACATGATCCGTACTTTGGAGAAAATGGGCAATGAAGTCCCACCAGAGGAGCCGTGGAATGCACCTAGATCCTTGGAGTGGGACAATATGACAGTTAAGCAGTTCTTTGACAAGAACTGCTGGACAGCATATGCAAAAAAGCACATGTTAAATGCCATTTATGGTGCACTAGCTTGTGAACCACATGAGGTGTCTTTGCTGTATTTCTTATGGAAGCTCATCCATGGTTGCCATGTGTTGCAGAACCCTGCTTTTTATAAGCAGGTTAAATTTACGGGTGGAGCTCAGCAGGCTAGCAACCGGATTAAAGACAAGCTTGTCGATAAGGTGAAATATTTCACCCTAATTTCATTAAAATTAAATAAAATAATTAAAATGAAAATTATTTCACTTTTATTTATAAATTCCCTAGTAAGTATTTAAACACTAACACCAATTTAAACTGAATCTGTTACTGTAAATGGTGTCCAGTTGGTATCTACTTTTTTATTATTTATAATAATACTGCATAATAAGGCTTTAATTTTGTCTAATTAATTCTTGATAACTAAGTCTAATTAATTAGATAATTAGTTAATTATTTAACTATTTACTAATGTTTTGTCTATTTATTTATTTGAAAATGTTAGCATTCTGACTGCCTATACTGTAAATTTACAGTGAAGTTTATTTAAGTTTTTCATTCATTCATTCATTCATTCATTCATTCATTCATTCATTCATTCATTCATTCATTCATTCATTCATTCATTCATTCATTCATTCATTCATTCATTCATTCATTCATTCATTCATTCATTCATTCATTCATTCATTCATTCATTCATTCATTCATTCATTCATTCATTCATTCATTCATTCATTCATTCATTCATTCATTCATTCATTCACATCCACAGACTAAAAGAACATAAGCTTCTTGGACTGAGCTTCTTATAACTAATAAGTTAAGTTGAACTGCTTGGTGTAAGTTAAATTTTGTATCTTAAAGTTACTAATTAAAACTCATATGTTACAGCTTCCTTCATTAAAGGAAAGAATGCATACAAATAATAGAAACTGAGAACTAAAAACTTCTGTCCATGTTTCAGGTAATTTTAAACAGCCCAGTTTGTCACCTGAAGCAAGATGCAGATCACATAGTTGTTACCTGTGAAAATGGCAAACAGTATCAAGCTCAGTATGTGATAAGTGCAATGCCGCAAGCTCTTCTAAACAGTGTGTCATTTGACCCACCCCTCCCTTCCTTGAAAAACCAATTGATTCAGAGGATACCTATGGGATCATCAATCAAGACAATCACGTTTTATGAGAGGGCTTTTTGGCGTGAGAAAGGTTTGAATGGTATACTGATTTCCGACTCTGGTCCTGCACATTCCTCTCTAGATGATACAAAGCCCGATGGTTCATGCCCAGCAATTACGAGGTAATAAAAATCTCGGAATGTAATGCTTTCTTCTTTCCTACTATTGTAACAACTCCCGTCACTCCAGGTTACTTAATAATTTATTCATCTTTTTCCTATCCTGTACTTCTTTAGGAAATAAATTAAATAAATGCTCAGTTGAGTCTGTGCATGATGTGCTCTACACTATAACTCTTACGATAAATATCATGGGTTATGCTGCTGCTGGGGATCAGTGTGCCATCAAAATTTATCATATAAGTGTGGAACGTTGTACAAATATGATATAATTAAACGGCTTGCTCCTGTTAGTTGCATTTTATATATTTTTTTTGACCTCGTGCTACTTGTGACATTATATATTGTTACCATAGCAACTGATTATCCCGAAAGTTTGCCAAACCGTGTCTCGGATAAACGAACAGCATGATTGTGTGTTGACAATAAATGCTATTGAAAAAACCTTAAGGGGGTGGCATTCACCCCACCCCCTCCCCCTTTTCCTTGTACCTATTAAAGGTAGAATGTTTTCAAAATGTTGTAACACTGCAAAAATGCGAGGGGGAAAAACTCTCCTCCCTTCTTGTGACTTGTGCTACGTAGGGTTGGGGTGTAAGTTTGCGTGCACATCCAATGGTTAAAGAGCAAAGTTTATTGAAAGGGTAATAGCCTGTATCGCAGACACTGGACACTTTGGGGTGCTCAAGCAGGTTTTGGGGTGCATGAGTGCAAAGCACATTTCTTTTCTTCCCTCCCCTCATGCTTGTAAATATCCAAAAACCCACTCAAGCATGCATGCATGCCTGTTGTGCAGCCTACAAGGAAGGGTGCTGTTTCAAGGATGCACCTCCAGAATGAAAGGAATGCCTTAATTTAGTTTGAATGATATTTTCCTCCCCAGCTTTATTGTTGGTAACCAAGCTCGTTATTGGTGTACCAAGACTCAAGAAGAAAGAAAGCAAGCAGTTTGTGAACAGTACGCCAAGATGTTTGACAGTGAGGAAACTCTTCATCCGTATCATTACATTGACAAGAACTGGCTGGCAGAGAAATATTCTGGAGGATGTTATATGAGCTTTATGCCATGTGGTGTACTGACCAATTTTGGTAAAGCTCTGCGTGAGCCGATTGGCAGAGTTTATTTTGCCGGTGCTGAAACTGCTTCAGTGTATGTTGGTAAGAGAATTGCTTATTTTTGTAAAATTAGTTTAATCTCTCTGTTCATCTTGCTTATAAGATTGCCACAGTTTTCTGTGTAATAACCCAGTTTGTGAGTACTACCTAGTTCATTTTTTCCAATGAACTAAGTATTAGGTAAAGTCGCACACAAGTCACAGGACACCCACATGAGGCCCAAACAGCCAAAGCTTAACCCGGTTTCTGTAGCATAAAGTAACTTGGAGTATTGCTACTCCTCCCTGGATGGGATGTGGTTCATCACAGGGTTATCTCCTTACAAGCATTATGTCACCAGTACCCATTTATACATCTGGATGGAGAGAGAATGTTTCTTGTCTCAAAAGTTAGAACTACACTTCAGGAATGAAAGGGTAAAAACGCCTTAAAAGAGAATAAAATATATGTCCAAATGTAACTTCAAGTGATGTTTGTAGGTACCATGGAAGGTGCAGTTCAGGCAGGGGAGAGAGCTGCAAGGGAGGTGCTCTGTGCAATGGGGAAGATTTTACCACAGGAAGCCCATCAACCTGTCCAGCCTGAGCCTAGCCATCGTCTGAGCACATTTCAGAGCTGGCTACCCACTGTTCCCATGTTTTTAACCACTGTCACAGCAATCACTGCTTTAGTGGGTTGCATTACATTAAGACATTTCTTGAAATGATCATCACACAACTGTTTAACTCATCGCCAATAGATAAGCTTGGGAACTGGTGCCTTAAAAGTTAGCAGGGTACCTGACACAATACATACCCAACAGGGAGGTATCTATAGAAACCCTGGAAGCGAGAACCACCCTTGCAAGCAGCCGCTAACAGGCACTGTTACACTGAATGGAATTCAGCGGAAAGAAGAAACTTAACTAAGTGAATGTTTACCCCAATGCCAACAACCAATAAGGTGGGAGGAGAGGGTGCAAAATCTGCAAAGATTGGCAAAGGCAAGGCAAGGCAACAATGTGAAGATCTGCCAAGCGAAAAGCACATGGAACCGATGCACAGTGAAGGGAATCCCCCATAGGCCACCCTGTACGTCACATGCTACACTGACTGCATTGGCTTGTGGTTAACTTAGCCTCAAGAATATTTAGCCACATGATATTAAACAGACTAATGGTGTATAATTAATTTATTTTAATTTCTGGTTGAGTTTGCATAAAATGCTAGAGTTGAAGTTCCCCCCCCCCCCCCCCCCCGCCTGCCCCTCCCCCCCCCTCCCCATTTTCCGCTGAAAAGGACACCCTTATGGTTCCTTGTCCAAGTGTCTCATGCTTAGCACAAGGTGTGTGTAACCTAGATTTCACTCACCTCTGGAGTAGGCGATCATAGGCGGCAGCTGAAACTCTGAGAGGTTAGAAATGAAGAGCTGATTTTTAAACAAGGTGTAAACCTTAGCTAATATCAAACTTTTCTTCCAAATTCTTGAAAAAATTGACTAGGACTGTGATGGCCAACTTTCTTACACTTAATAATGATCAAGACTAAACTCTAAGTTGAAGCAAAAGGTGACAACAATGATTGACACAACAAACATTAATTTTTATTGAAAAACTGTACGAAACTTCTATATCTGGAGTACAAATTGATGCTAATAAGAAGATATAAAGTGAATAAAAGAAATACATAATCAAAACTAATACGATTTATTGGTTTTAAATTAGATTTTTTTAAGGCATTTACTAAACAACAATGGGGTGCATTGGAGATTCTGTTACTCTCTATTTCATAGTGTTGTATCACCATTTATTAATTTTTTGTATTTTTGCTGAAGTTTTTCAACAAACCTTTCATCATTCGATTCTTGGAAAGGAAAACAAATAACATGAATATGGTGAGAGCTTACTAGACCTTTCTTCATTCCATAATAGTATTGATACCAAATAACTATAATTCCTTAATAATTAAACAACTAAGATAGTCGAGAGCGCTGATAAGTTAAATCATCCAATCACATTAATTTTATTTGCTGGTCTGATATTTTCCAAGTATCACACCAGGTAATTCCCTTAAAGATTCTTTCACATTTTTCAGTCATGTTTCCCTACTTGGAGAATATCATCTAGTGGACCTTACTGCACTCAGTCCATACTGTCAAGACCTCTGGCTGATATTCTCCCATAAGAGCAGTTTTCAATTGAGCGTTGTAAAACCAAAGTTATTCTCTGACCAATCACAGCAGTCGTTAACAATCCAATGAACCAATCAGAGCTTGAAGCAATTACATGTCGGCTGTGCCAAGCGCGGGAAAACACGTGCAAGCAAGGCACGATTGGTTTTGGTTTTACTTCTGATTGGTCGAGAAAGTGGCACAAGATTTTTTAACCAATCACAAAGTGTAGCAATGCAAAACCAAAGCAATTGTGTAATTACTTTCGACACTCAATTGAAAACTGCTCTATTAATAATTAATTATTAGTATTAATCAGTAAATGATACTATAAACACCAATATATAAGCTGCACTTATGCATACAGCATTGGCACAAACATAATGACTGTTTTGGTGGGAAAACAAGACCTAGCCTAAATGCTCGCACCTGAAAGTATAATTTGCACAAGAAACTCTTGGTTTTTCTTTTTTATATAGTATGGCCCATACAGAGCTGTCAATATTTGTATCATTGGTGGGGAAGTGAGTAAAGAAGCCAGAAAAAATTTGGCACTGGTGGTATTGTTTTGTTTTTTCTATCAGAGAGTTGCGCTCAAACACAATAACTGGGGAAAATCCCCGGCCCTGCCAAGCCACCAACCCTGTCTATATTGAGTGTTTGCACATTTTTTTTTCTTTTATAAAATGCTAATTAAAAGTGAACAATAGTCCATGAAGAATGAAAAAACTAGCATATGCAGCAATGCACTATGATAGATGTCCCCATGGCCTAATCAATGGTTCACAGCAAGGAGAACTGGAGTGCAGGGGCAGAGCCTCATACACATGACATAAGATACTTATGCACCCTGCTCTTAAAGTATGCGACACCATTTACATGATGTCATAAAAATTTTAAAATCTAAAGTATACATTCTACAAAGCTGTTTCTAACATGGTATGTGGATACCGGAGTTATTATCTTTCACAAAAAGTTTCAGGTTTTAACGATGTTTTGCTTCCGATTTATAAGGGTTTTAAATGTGTCACGCAATTCATCACGCTATTTTAGATAAGCCGTAAAAATAAACAAAATTGAACCATTTGAAAGTTATTTTTGAATTATAAATGTTTATAAGCCGATTTATTGATACTTATAGTGAACACAATATTTTGTGATGAGATGTTTGGTCTAATTAAGACTTTGAATTTCTGGCCGCCATGTTGGTGTCCCTAAGTGGGGCACCAAGATGGCCTCTCCATACATTTCTTACTAAAAATGTCTAATACTCGTTCGCCTATAACGCTCGAACGAAATGCTCTTGCACTTCAAAATTTGGCCCGATGTGCAGGTTTAAATTCTCTACAATTTCAAAAACATTTTGGAATCAAAAACTGCTTCTAAATTTTTATATGAAGTAAGTGAAAACACTCTATATGGGTATTTATTACTTTTGTGACAAAAATAAAAAAAAATTAAAATTAAAAAAAAATTATGGTTTTATATTAGTTTCATTTTCAATAATTATTCTACTTTCATATTTCTGTTCACCATGGGAAGCATGGGGTCTTGCAGTTTCTGATATATGTCTCCACATTGCCAGTGCTGGCTTGCATTAGTGTGGTGTATGTTGTTAGCTGTGGGGAAAAACATAAACAAAACCAAAGAAGTCAAATCTTGCATTTTAGTGATGTTAAATATATAGACTTTATTAAACGAGGGTAGCACTTATGTCTAAACATTACAAAAACCTGATAAACTTGTGCCCTCTCAAAATCTGTAGATAACAATTTTCAATATACACACAAATCTCAAGTTAAGACAGTCATGTCTTCTGCTACCATGGCAGATATCTCTGGAACCTGAAGCTAGGGAACCTTTCAATGGATAATAAAGATCACAAACTAAAATTTCTGTGGTTATCACTAAGAATTTGTTTTCTAGAGAATATATCAGTGTCTAGTGACAGGTTTGAATTCACTAGCCAAAATTAATAATTGAAGGGCTTCCTGCAATAACGTCCTCAGTGCGTTTTTGGAAAATCTTCACAGAAATCTTGGATTTTTGGCCTCCAAAGGGACTCACTTGCCTAAATTATGACTGGATCATGTAAATATGACTGAAAGGATTTAAACCGGTCAACAAATCTTCTATCTTTGAACAGAATAATTTTTTTTTTTGAAAAGATACATAGGGTGTCCTGGGAGCCATAGGGGCCCAAAACATTTTCTCAAGGATGTGGATTTTCTTTCCCATTTTGGAGCTGTTTTAAGTACCTTAACAATAATAAATCATTTGACAAAACTGTGCTTTTAAAGGCCTAAAACATACAATTTTAGTGAAAGTTACCAAAAACACACTCAGGACGTTGTTGCAGGGAGCCCTTCAATTGCTGTTCAGTTACTGGTATATTTTCAATTTATTGTTTGGAGTATTAAATAATTATATCTAATGATACCCTTGTACACTTTTATGTTTTAGCTTCTGTTTTCTCAAATTTTATTTACTTTTGGGATTCATCAGAAACAATTATTTATAGCTTGGTTTCTGTCCGGTACGCTGTGCTTTAGGATTTGGCTAATGAAAGCCAAAATTTACTGGCAAAACTGAATTTTTACTAGACTTTGTCATCAGTAGCCGACTACACAAAATTTGAAAATTACTAAAAGACCACGAGCATTGAAAGACGTTTTTTATTAAATGACATTAAGCTACGGGTTCCTCAAAGCTTATTGACACCTCTCTTATACGGACACTTGGCTTGCATTTGGTTCCTTTGTTATCCAGAGAGGTTCAGGAATACTTTGTTTTCCCTTAATTCATTATTTTCATAATAATAATGACAGCAGTGTTAAATGTTGAATATATCTACCTTGTTGAGTACAGGTTGTGTGGAGAGTACATTGTAGAGCCCTTTAAATGAAACACCCTGGAAAAGTAATAAAATTAATCAATAATAAATAATACTGACAGTAATACACCTTATTCCAAAATGGCGGCCATTTTATTATTTTTTTATATCCATGTAAATTAGCCCTCTTGGCCTCATCAGCATGTGCAAAATACAAAAGAATTTTCAAGTGAAAATGAGGCCATGCATATAAAAGAATAATAAATTGGCCACCATTTTGGAATAAGGTGTATTAATACAGTAACTATTAATAAAAATAATAATTATGAAATTAATTACACAATAAGAAAATAAAGGCTGGTGGTGCTAATTACAAACATTTTAAATTTACAAAACAGATAAATAAAGGACGAAATTAATTAAAGTAGTGATAAAATTACCTCTTGACCCATCTTGTTCATGCATGCTTTGCCCTAGGAGAAAATAGAGCAATCAAATTTTTCCTCATTTTTACATGAAAATGAAAGAACTTTAAATTTGTAATTATATGACACATGAGAAGATCCAATGTTTTTTAGGTGATTGAATTTTACAAAGGGGTATAGGAAACCCTCAGTATACTGATCATATACTGTAGAGAGGTGGGGGGGGGGGGGGGGGGGGGGGGGGGGGGGAGGGGGGAAGGGCTGCTGTATGTTACTACTCAAGTCACATCTATTCACTAATATTTGTGATCAGAATTAAAATGTTAATAAACAAGAATAAGCATGTTGATCACCAGCCGAGATGTTGGATCCTTGCTTTTTTTTAGTGCAAACATTTTGGAGTTTTGTTGTAATTCAGCCAGTGATTATGAAACTTTTAAGTTTTATACTTGTTTTTAATTAGTTGTCTCTCAGAGCTGGGAACCTCTGTTATTGCATCCAGCATATGTTATTTGAATCTCCAGCATAATAATAATGATATTTATACAGGGTGCGTTCTCACAGAAAGTGGTTTTCAGAACGGCCCTGTTAAAAGAAATACATAAGCTTACAATATGTCACTGATAAGCATGTTTTAAAATAGCTGTTGTTTTTTTTCCTTCTTTCCCCTCGCATGCCTCGCGCTCTGCATTCTTTGCTCACGCTTCATGACTCCTGGTCTGACATCCACTAAGTATAAAGAGAGCATGACTTCCATATTCACGAGTTGGCTCATAGGGGGCTTTGATATATTTTTTTACTGTACATGCAATTATGAAAAGAAGGCAATTGTTAACAGGTTTCTAGTCTGAATTGAATTTTCAAAGGTCCTGAATAGTAACAAATAAATAACAATAAAAAGAAAGTTTGTATTCAAAGTTAATTCCCACTGTCTGCATCCATCCAACAGCAGAGCAGAATGAAATATTCTAAAGCAAAAATCACTGTTTCAAAATTAGATTAAACTTTTGCCTTTGTTTGATTTCCCGATGTTTTGTGGTGGCAATTATCTTAATTTTCTTTAACCCCTAATATCAAATTTAAATTCTCATTTCTAGTCCTATACATTCCTTATAGAAGTAGTGGGGAGAAATTGTTTGGATATCAAGAGAACTCATCTTGTGTGATCATGTCCTTAATTCTCGTGACCTGTTTGATTGCGGATAAGGCATTGATATTACAAGGAGAAAATTGATGCTAATCATTCTTTGTAAACTCACAGGAGTCCTTCTGTCGTCTATCACTAGTGCTGGTTTCCAGTTGTCATAATTTGTCTCCAGGACAAACCAGGTGTTATTTGATGGGTCGAGACTGAAATATACAAACATTGATTGTCAAGTGACTGAAACAGATGTGTGACATGACATTATTATTTCAAACACATTTAACTTTTAATTCTGGTGATATACAGGATGTTTCACAAAATACATGTAATCTGCACAAAACTTGCAAATGAATCTAATTGGGTGAAAGTTGTCTGCTTCTTAAGAACAACAAAAACAATAATGTATTATTATATGTACCTCATTTGGTTCAGGCACTTTGTGCGAGAACGTGTAATGACAACACCCTGAAATAATTAAACAAAACACTATGTCACTTGATACTTTGCAACAAATTATAACTAAAAGATTAAAATAAATTAATATAACTGACCAATTTGTGGTACATCATATTATGCCTTGTTTACCTGTCCAGATTTTGTTCCCCCAAGAATGTAATAAACTGGTGCCAACACTTCCTCATTTGCCAACACATCATGAGCCTGTTCAAAACTGAAAAAAATATATCGCATTGAATTTTTCAAAGCTTTAAAAAATTGTAAAAACTCACTCTTAAACATCAGAGGTAAATGTCACAGACAGGTGTGATCACAATTAAAAAGTCACCCTTAGCCTTCTCATTAACAAGTGTGTGTAATAAAAGAAAAAAGATCATCTAGATAGTATTGTAAATAACAAATGGTTTGCAAGTGTTGGAAATGAAGATAATATTAAACATTGAAATTATATTATAAGTACCTGGTTGCATTTTCCAGAACAGTGCGTGTAAGAAAACTGGACCACTTTACATCTCGCTTGCCCAGTATCCACTCTAAAATCCCTGCAAGTTACAAGAATATGACACATGAATGAATGAAGGAATTTATAAATGCCTATTTCATACAATGAGAAAACACTTCGCACAAGCAACGAAACTACGTCAGTTGTACATGTTGAAGGTGACTGTGTTTCTTTTCTCTCCTCCACCAATAAAAAAATATAAATATTCTTCTCTAACATTTAAGAATTCTTTCGGACTATTTTATGCGGCTAAATGAAATTTAGGCTAAGTTGAACTCAAACAATGCTGGGCAGCAGTCTCCTGCATGGCATTGGGGTTGGTATTTTTTAAGGGTCCCCACACTGCCTTACAGTTTGGCATGCTGGTTCATGTCAGCTTATTTTGTGCTTGCTCCCTCCCTCCCTCCCTGACCCTCCCTTATGGACCTCTGGTAAGTATATTATTTACTAGAAATACGTGTCTTGCAGAACCTCGTGAAGCTCGGGGGAGGGTGCACCGCGGGTTGAAACTTTGGTGGCGTCTTGATTTGCGTATGAGGCTATGCAAAAATCGAACCAAAATCGAAACATGGAAGCAAAGAATGGTGAATTGAATCGAATGGTCATAATCATGATTAATCGAGAATTCAGTTAATCGTTACACCACTAATGACAAATTTCTTAAACCTCGCTTCATGGGGAATCATTTTCTTTTGTTTCGGTTCTTTCCACTGATATAACAGCATGCCGGTGTCGGTTGGGTGCTGCTAACAGGGTTGTCATGGATACCTTCCACACTCGGCTCAATTAATGCCATGTGGCTCCACTGACTCTACAACCACCTTACCGTACACATCTTTTAGCATATTTAGCCCCCCACCCTCCCCCCCCCCCCCCCCCCCCCCCAAAAAAAAAAGATTTTTCAGAGGCACATTTCAACCGAAAACTGGTACCTACTCCTCAGGCCTCGTTTTCACATGCAATGACACGCTCAAGTCATGCAAAGTGCATGTCATGACTTCTTGTTGTTGTTGGTGAAGCAAAAATGTCAAAACCCTTTGCTTGCCAAGCATGACAATGTATCACCAGCTACAGTACAAGCAACATATTTTAAATTGCAAAATAATTCTCACCAATATAGCCCCCATCTATGTTGAATCTTTCATTCAAAGTAACTGTCAGCACTCCCTAATAAAAAAGACAAACAATCAAACATTTGACATCAGACTGTCACTTAGTATAAATTCCATCACATTGTGTTCTGCTGAGGTATCAGTTTATAGCAAACAAACAAGTCAAAGCTTTATTGTACCGAAAGATGTTTAAAGATGTTTAAGTAAATAAATTACAAGGATTAATTAATATAAATATAATAATTAAAGGGTATAGTAATAATTAAAGGGTACCAGCACCCTGAAATAACTAAAAAGTTAATTAAAAAATGTCAGGGTGCCAGATTAAACCATGCTGTGGTTCATATTAAACCTATGAACCACAGCATGGCCTCGTGTTCTTTATTTAAATTGAATTGAGAGGTAATTAAAATAGTTTTTCTTAGCAGTTTAAGTCTGTTAAGTTTATAATAATATACATAAAAAAAATTACTCGATTCTGATTGGCTAAGAGCAGTGCAGTTCAAGTGTAACACCAGTGCAAAACGAGTAACACTGGTGCAAAAAGTGTACAATGTAACACCAGTGCAAATTACAAATTGAGAAAAAATTTTCTTTTCTTTTTTTTTTGCCAAAAAGAAAGAAAAAAATTTCCAAAAAAAATTTTTTGCAAAAAAAAAAAGTTCCAAACAAAAATGGATGCAAATTTTTTCATGTATAATTATTAATAAGTAATCATACGGTTTTCTCGTTCAATTTGGGATTAATTTGCACTTGTGAGTTTTTTAAAAAGCTCAAATTGCACTAGCTGAAGCGGCTCGTGCAATTTTGAGCTTTTTGAAAAACTCACTCCTGCAAATTAATCCCAAATTGAACTCGAAACCGTATGATTACCTATACTTATTGTATGTTTTATATTGCTTTACTTTGTCCTGGTCTTTACTGAGGAAATGCGTCTTAAACATCCTTTGTCGTTTTTTAATACTGAGGCTACTGTACATACAAGACATTTTGTTAGCCAGGGTTTTTTGGAGAGTCTTTGTTTTGATCTAGACATTTTCTTTATAGGGACATGTTTATCAGTGATAACTTTCGACTTGTTTATAATTCTATTTATACAGTATCATTGACCTCGGAGCTCTCAAGATCATTAAAATTTAATATATTGCTGAGATCAGTAACTAAAGATACTCTTGGCTGTTAAAGCATCAGAAGTCTCTGCAGTACTTCCTTCCATTAATGTAAATTTCTCAGTTATTGATGTAAAAATGGATTGAAGGTGTGCACCACAGACAACAATAAATAATTTGCAGTGTGCACACCTTGGTCTTTCAAACATGATTCATTGGCTATGATTTGCCTGTCAGGGTCCGCTCATGATCAGACAATTACAAGTGAAAGAAATTCACACATAAAGAGTTTGCAGCGTAAATACTGACTTCCTGAAATATAAAAAATACCTTTAGTTATTGATTTACCACTTTTTCAAATATAGAATAATGGTTCTGCCATGATTTTTTTAATGATCTTTATAGATGCTTACACAGCATCTGGTACATGTATTTAAATACATCAATATAAAATATCACATAACAAAAACGGACAAAAGTAGTACTTAAAAATATAATAAATATATTTGCATGTGTCATGGTCACCCCCTACAATTTTGTCCATTGTCAGAAAGTAGTGAAAGAAATTCACAAATCTCACTCTTGATATTTCTATTTCAGGAAGTCAGTATTTAGTCTTTGGGCTCATTTTATGGGAGAATTTCTTCACCATTGTCTTATCTTGGGCAGATCCTAGCCAGTGTATTATGTTTGAAAAAACCTGGGTCTGCACAAAACCTGTGAATTCGGCTATAAACAGGTCTTACCGGTTTGACTCCTGATAAAACACCAACATATCCAACAAAACTGACTGTTTTGTACACTGTTTGGCCATTTCTCTGGAAATAAATTTAATGCATTTGTTCATGATTAATGAAAACAAATACCTGATAATTAAAAAGAGTTTTCTACTCTCAGTCTCAAGACACCTGACATTTTCAGCCTGTGGTATATTCAAATACAAATTTATTGTGATGTCGGACTTACCCGGAAGTCTATATTGACAATAAGTGTCCTGAGAATCTCACTCAACATCCAAGTGTCATTCTTTTGGTCCCAGCTAAAAGCAACACAGTTCGGCATTACTACTGTGTAATAGACTTTTTTTGGAGTAAAATCCACTCTTTTGAAAATGAGGCAAACATGTCACAAAATACAGTGTTTATATGGGAAGAAACCGGAATTTGATGTCTAAAAATTTTCGCAAAATTTCATATCTGAGAAATTGATAAATGGTATTACAACTTGAAGTAAAAACTACTGGTAGGTAAAATATTCTTGAACGATGTACCTGGGCTACAAAGTACATAATCGCACTTTAACTTTTTCATATATTTGTTTATAAAATTTTCCGCAAACTTTGACAGGTTTTACAAACAAATGTATAAAAAAATTAAAACATGATTTCATGCTAGTTTATCATTTGTCAATTTTTCAGCTAATAAATTTGATGGAAATTACTTGACATCAGATTTTATCCCCATTTATTAACACTGTATTTTGTGACATATTTGTCTTATTTTCAAAATGGTGGATTTTACCCCAAAAAGGTCTTTGAATTGGTGATGTGGTCATTGCGTTGAAGGCAAGTGATTGGTGGTTGGTGCATAAGGCCATTATTTTGTTTGACTAAAACCAAAACCAACCAAGGCTTGCAAGCAGTCGACGCTTATCTGCGAATTCGGCCATGATAACTCCCGTTTACAACACTGGTGGCTAGCGGCGGGATAGATCCAAGTCTTCGTGGAACACTGGCACAAGGATCGAAGCAGTTCGGCAATCCTTGGAGATAAGTAGTGTTTTGTTGTCAATAAGTTGTTGGGAAGCTGTTTGTCGCAATTGAGTTTGCGGGATTTGCTAGGTTGCGTTTCTGGTTTATCGAGTAGCACTTGGTAGAGTTTTGTGTAAATTTTCTAAGCTAAAATTATGGTTACTGAGGGGGAAAATACTAGTCCTTCTACTTCTAGTACAGGCGCTACTGCTCCCTCGCAATCGGGAATTATGACGAGTTTAAGAAAGCACTTCGAGAGAAATTCGTCCCCCAGGAGCGAATCGAGCTACATAAAGCGGAGTTTCGAGCGAGACGTCGCGAGCGGGACGAAAAGCTCCCTGACTTAGCGGGTTCTTTACATAGGCTCGTAAAGAAGGCCTATCCAGAAGCGGTCGAATCCCTACAGGACAGCCTCGCGAAGGACCAGTTTGTCGATGCGTTGGAAGATCGCGAAATCCGCATGAAGGTGCGTGAGTCCGGTCCCAAAGTCATGCGATACAACTAGAGGCCATGCTCGAAGCGGAGTCTCGGAGGAGCAAAAGTCGTCAAGTTCAGGTAGTTCAAGAGCCGTCTTGTGAACAAAACAGTGACCTCGTAGAGTTGTTGCGGCAGAATAGAGCAGCCATGGAACAGATGGTCCAGCTCGTTCAGCGCCAAGAATCCAACAGGGATGGAAACGCGAACGGCTCGAGCGGACAACAACAAAACCGTCGGAGACTGGGACCGAGGGTCCCAATAACAATGGACCGCAGAGAACGGCGTTGCTTCCGGTGTCATCAGAAGGGCCATTTCATAGCGGAATGTAAACAAAAACCCAAGGAGCAGCAGGGAAACTCGACGTGATCAGCGCCGCGGGTCAAGCGTCGGTCGGGAAAGTCGGAATGACCCAAGAAACTTCTGAATCGAGTGTTAGTAATAAGGTCGAGAATTCATTTTCGAGTATACATAGTGTTTCTAGTGACACTGCAGTGTATGTGCCTGGGCTAGTTGGAGGGGAACCTGTAGAAATGTTTTCCAACGGTTCCGCCAGGCAGGCCTCAAGCTGAAACCTTCAAAGTGCTTCCTGTTGAGAAACAGAGTCCCGTACCTTGGCCATGTCATTTCAGCAGCAGGTGTAAGCACTGACCCCGCAAAGATTGAAGCTGTTGAGCAATGGACAGTACCAACAAGAGTAACTGGTGTACCAAGCTTCCTGGGCCTGGCATCGTACTACCGCAGGTTCATCGAGAACTTCGCAGAGATTGCTTCCCCCTTGCACCGCCTTACTGCGAAATCTAACGAAAAGTTCAAGTGGTCTACAGAGTGCGACAAAGCCTTCCGTACCTTGAAGGAGAAACTGGTGACAGCTCCTGTGTTAGCCTTCCCCCGATTTGACGCAGAGTTCATTGTGGACTGTGATGCGAGCGACTATGGGCTGGGAGCAGTCATTTCTCAAGTGCAGGACGGAAGCGAGAGAGTCATTGCGTATGCCAGTCGTGTGCTGGATGATCGAGAGCGCCGTTACAGTACCACCAAGAAGGAGATGCTGGCCATGGTGTACGCAATCAGGCACTTCCGCCACTACCTGTATGGGAGACCCTTTACCGTCAGAACCGACCACAATGCGCTGAGGTGGCTTCAGAACTTCAAGGAACCCGAGGGTCAGGTGGCCAGGTGGCTCGAGTTACTGGCCCAGTACGACTACAAAATTGAACACCGGCCAGGAAAGAAGCATCAGAACGCTGACGCATTGTCTAGAAACCCCCTGCCAGCTGATGAGAAAAGGTAGCCCAAACCAATGCAGTAGACAGTCGTAACAGTACGTGGCTAATTGGTTGGACAGTGAACGATCTGCAATCCCGACAAGCTGCAGACCCGGACTTGAAGCAGATGTTACTTTGGAAGCAGAACCAAACCAACCAACCAGCACTGCAGGAGGTACAAGGTACCAGTAAAGCAATCAAAAGCCTGTGGGCGCAGTGGAACAGATTGCAGATAGAGAATGGTGTTCTCTACCGGCGGTGGGAAACCGAAGACGGTCGTGGTACCCGGTTGCAGCTAGTGCTTCCCAGATCCCTGGTACCAGAAGTCCTTGCCGCCCTCCATAATGCGCCGTCTGCTGGTCACCTTGGTGTCAGTAAAACCCTTGAGCGAGTACGAGAACGGTTCTACTGGTATAGCCATCAGCATGATGTAGAAGATTAGTGCCGTCAATGCGAAAAATGCTCCAGGAGAAAGTCCCCTCAGCAGCCAGGAAGAGCACCCCTTGTCAGCAGCTGTCCAGGCTACCCGTTTGAGAGAATAGCTCTGGACATCATGGGACCTCTGCCGACCACAGAGTCTGGTCACAAGTACATCCTGGTTGTTGGAGATTATTTTTCAAAGTGGACAGAAGCATTCCCCCTGCCAAACCAAGAAGCTAAGACCGTAGCAGAAAAGCTGGTGGATGAAGTCATTTCCAGGTACGGAGCCCCTGAGAGAATCCACACGGACCAGGGACGAAATTTTGAGGCGCAGCTCTTCAGAGAAATGTGTATCCTGTTCAACATAGACAAGACCAGAACAACCCCGTACCACCCGGAGAGTGATGGCATGGTGGAACGCATGAACTGTACCTTGCAGGACATGCTGGCCAAGTACATCTCAGACCACCAGCGTGACTGGGACGTACACCTGCCCTTGGTGATGATGGTGTACCGATCCAGTGTCCATGCCTCAACCCAGTATACGCCACATTACCTCCTGTTTGGCCACGAGATTTGTCTACCTGTTGATGTCATGTATGGCCGATAGCCGCATCACCAGGAAGAAGTGTCTGACTACGTAAGAAGTCTGAGGACAACCCTAGAGGAAGTCCACGAGAAAGCCCGAGAGCACCTGCGGACCACTCAGAGACGCCAGAAAGACTACTACGATCGACGAGTTGCTGGAGTGCAAACCGAGGTTGGAGATCGAGTGTTCCTTCATGAGCCCGCAGTAAAAAAAGGTCAGACCAAAAAGTTTCATTCGCCATGGCAAGGCCCCTACATCGTGGTAACGAGAATAAGCGATGTAGTTTACCGTATCCAAGCAGCAGACAACCCTAGAAAAAGAAAAGTGGTGCACTTCAACCGACTCAAGCTTTGCAGTCAGCCCCAAGCAGTGGATCAGCAACATGAGAATGACCAATCTGCAAGCCACGTGTGCAGCTCATCAGTTCGGAGACCTCATCTCCCCCCGCGTTACCTTCCTGACGAGACGGATCTGATGTACATGGATGAGACCATAGCGGATGTGGCAGTTGAAATTCCTAGAAACTCACAAGCAGAACAGGAACCACCGGCAGCAATGGAAGATCCAACACCACCTGCTATGGACAGACCTAGACGAGAAGTTCGTGCTCCAGTATGGATGAGAGACTTTGTATCTTGATCAGTGACATGAACTTTAACAATTAAGATCAATCAGAGACAATTTTAGTTTAGCCGTAAAGTTATAATTATGCCATTATTCAGTTGATTTTAAGATTTTAGCAGTATATCATCTCCTTGTTGTCTTGGCATGGGGACATGCCCTATTTTTAAGGGGGGGGGATGGTGTAGTAAAGTTCAAGAAATCGTGACACTTAGATCAACGAAACGTGATCTGTTGATCTTGAGCCAATAATAGACTGATTACATGTTGCATAATTTGAACCGGAAATATGATCATTGTTGTTAAAGCAAGCGTGAAAGTATGTTGATTACGTGTTGCATGTTAAAGCTAGAATGTACCAATGTACTTCGTGATTTCCGCAGGAATTTCGTAGAAAACTAGTGCCTCCCAACACCTTAAGTATACGTGGGATATGTTGATGTAAACTCCCAGCTTACGCCTAGTTCTACAGGAATTACGTATGTATTGTGCCTACGTCTTAATTAAGTTGTTTACCAGAATAGAAACCTCATATATTCTCTTGTATATTTAATCACGTATAGCTAACCAACAATATGTATTTAAAGACATTGATTTAGCAATAAAGTTTTAGTTTTTAGTGTGATCATACACAAGTTGAGTCGTGTCCTGACTCTGTGCTGTTAAACCAAAACCAACCAAGGCTTGCAAGCAGTCGATGCTTATCTGCGAATTCGGCCACGATACCTCCCGTTTACAACACCTTGTTGCATAGATCCTGACTTATTGTGTGTTAAGATGATGCACATTCTGTACATGTCTCTTACTAAAGAAAAAATGTTTGGATATGTTGCAGGTAATTTTTTTTCTAATTTTGAAGTTTTAGTGAAATTTTAACTAGGTTAGTTTTTTACCTAGTTTACCTGTTTCTTTATTTGACATAAAACCTCGGTTATCTGCGATGGCTAGCTTTGGGTTATCGTTAGTTTGGTGTTAAGGTTAGGGGGGGGGGGGGAGGGGTAATATGAGAATTTGGGAGGGGTGGGAACTTTTACATGTATCTCATTTTTTAACACAAAAATTTTAACTACATTACAGATAAATCAGGAACTCACCCAAGAAACAGTCCAAAATCCAAGTTCCGTGCATGAAAAAGATTTCCTGAAAAATAGTAATGACTGAATTGAACCAGTGGCAGATTGTAAGGGGGTGGGAGGGGGAGAATTGAAGGGGAAGAGTGAATGGGGGGGAGTAAAAATGTTAGAGACTGAAAAGATAATTTTTGACCCCCACCCCCCTCCCCTCCCCACTCCCCCCTTAGATAAGCCCCCAATATTAATATTTTGATATTTGATGTGATTATTAAAAAAAATAAAAAATATCATTTGTTTATGCTGTAAATAACTGTTCTATGCAGTTGTCATTTAATAAGTTTTATTCTTGAGTTGTCCCAAGTGTAACTCATTGACTCCAGTACATTGAGTTCTTGGTCAAGACATGAAAAGTGTTTCTAACTTTTAAATGTTGGGATCCAATCCTAAAGTATGACAAGCATTAATAATTTACACTTGTCTATTCATCTGGCATAATTTCTAACCTACAATTATTGTAGGAGGCGCAAGAGGTGTAAAATAAAACAGTACCTTTTTTGTCTTCGGCAACAATAGATGTACAAACTGTAAAAACTTCATAAAAGATGTTATATAGCACAACCTCACCTGGAAAGAAAGGCACATAGTATTGAAACATAAGCTACAACCTCAGATAATAATGTTGGAACACATGTAAAAGTTATCCCCTCCACCCCTTCACAAAGTCGAAGGAGGGTGATTGAGGGAGACAATTTTTTGTACTAGAAAACATTGCTTGCTGGTAGACAGTAAATAAATAATGTTTTTCTTAACATAAGTACTGTGGGACCCTAAAAGTAAGGGAAGCTTTAAGTTATTTGCCTTTTTTTTAAAAGTTATACCAAAATAATTTGACAGATTGTAAAGGCTTTAATATCTTATTGACCGAGCACGAGGGCCGTACTGGGAGAATATCGGCCTGAGGTCTTGACAGTACAGACCAAAGTGGCGAGTCCCGTACAAAAAAGACCGAGGGCCAATATTCTCCAAATACGGTCCCGAGCAAACTTGGTTAATAAGAGATTTATTATACTACCACTCCTGGCCGCGGGAGGACTGCGCGGGATCATTGGGGACAATGCCCGGTCCAATACTTAGAAAATATTGGACTGGCAATAGAGCATTCTGGTTGGTTGATTTTATAGTTATTGGCCCTCTGACTGTCTTAGTCGTGTAATAAATTTAAGTTATTACAGTCCCTGCACATACCAAGAGCAAGGCCTGAAGCCTCGGATATTCCCTTGATTTCATCTCCAAAAGGGGCAGGTAAGGTGTCAGCTAGAGGACCCTGAAAACCCAGACATAAGATAATTTACTGTAGTTAACAACCAGCCAAAATATCAGGAAGGGCGGTCGTGTATGACAGGTGGTTACCTATATAAGAGACAACACTAAAATTGCTTCAACATAAAAATTATCCTTACTATTGTCCTTACATTTCTTACACATAGATTGAAAGAAGTTGTTAAACGACCAAGAGAATAAGTGAGTAACAGCAAGTGCCCAGGATGTACATCCCCACCTCACACATAATATTTTCTCATTTTTCTTCACAGCAGCAAAATTATTTGAAATTGAGAAGCCTTTGGGAGTATTCAATAATAAACATATTGTTGAATAATTTATGTGGGGCTGGTGATCTTGTTCTGTACCACCTCACTTTTACCTTGCAATATACAGTACATGTGAGGAGCTAATTTTGTGACAATTGGGCATACAAAGAAAAAGAAAACAAAATGTCATTCAACATTAGCTTTAAGTGTATTAGAGAAAATAAATAAACATTACCAAATCTTTGTCCACAAATCCAAACAACTTTCCATTCATGATGAAGCTGGTAAAGTTCTTTATGTAGTTCAGCAGTTCCAAAAGCTATTAAAAGACCATTATATTTTAATATCAAAATGAGTTTTCAACAAATTCATTAAATTGCTAATTTATTAACACCTGAGCCAGCAGGCACAGCTGATCGTTCTGAATGGGAGCATTCATGCTGAGCTCAACATTGCATTGGGGGCGGGAAGGGAGAGGTGATGACAAAGATGATTTCTGGGGAAAAAAGGTTCAGGGTCCTAACACTTTTGAACAAGGTTGCAGAGCATTGAATAAACATTATCTGTGACTAAATCTTCTGTTATCTTTTTAGCTGATTCTCAAACAATGCTTATAATGAACTTTGACATCACATGTCAACTTAAAAGTGGCTCACAATTAACTGTTGGCTGCACGTAAATTTACCTGTACCCTCTCTCCCCAGTGGTGAACCACCGCCTACTTCACCTCTTACCGCCGGTTACTGACAACAAACAACTGTCTTACATTTCACTCATTACATGCTTAGAATGCCGGAAATTGCATTTCCGAGCCACTAGATTTCAAAATTTTCTGGGGGGAGGGGGCATGCCCCCAGACCCCCCTAGTGGGACGGGGCCTTACAGCCCCTTATCTGTCACAGCCACCTATTACACCTTGGCAAACTGCCTACTTCAATTCTTATTGAGACCCCTGTCTCTCTCCATTCCCTGGCCTTCCCTCTCACCCTTGCTTTCAAATGGAGATATTTCAAGTAAGGGTGACTAAAGCAAATTAAGTTATGACTTGAGATTAACCCTTTCACTCCCAGAGTCAATTATGGAGACATGTAGTGTAGTCTGTTGTAACTTTTGAGTCTGTCCATGAAATCCTGTGGTGTGACCATTCAAATGAAGTGATGTGATTTAAAATGAAATGATGTGGTTTAAAATGAAATGATGTGGTTTAATATTTATTTTGGTTTGAAAATTTCAAACCAGTTTAATTTTTATTAACCTACAACTCAAATCATACTTAAAAATCTGAGACCAGTAAAATTAACAATTTCACTCCCAGAGCTAGGCAATAAACTACATTTTAACTCCATAATTATATGGTATGGAGACATAATGTAGTTCAAACTTTTGAGTCTGTGGACAAAATCCTACAGTGTAACCATTCAAATGAAACGTCTTCTGCAGTACTTTTGCAAGGTACCATTTTTATTTTAATATTTTCCAAAATGAAATTTGGGATTTTTATTAATATTTGATTTTTGGCACTCTTAGAAGTTATTGTTATTTCGGGTGCACTTGTGTATGACAAACTTTGGGTCATAACTTTTTCGGCTCTAAAGCGATGGCTATATTAAACTTTGCGAAAACTTACAGCTATTATTTAGCATTAGAAAATTCTCAGGGAAATGTGCGTGCTATGATTGGTCAATGGGGTTTATTAAAACTCCCTAAAGCATGTGCGATAGAATTCAATTTAACTGAGAATATAATATTTTTCACTTAAGCTTGATTATTACTAAAAATATTTTCCCATTTAAAACAAATTCTATCATGTTATTGCTAAATAATAGCTGTAAGTTTTCATAAAGTTTTATAATAGCCATCGTTTTTGAGCCGAAAAAGTTATGACAAAACTGACAAGTGTGCCCGAAATAACAACAGAGCCACTATATCTTGTAACTAAAAAAAAAATTAAACCATATTGCACATCTGGATAACTGGTACTGCTTACCTGTTTAGTTCTCTTGCTTATAAGATCATTGTATCTTTGGTTAGCAGGAAGATCGAGGTCAACAATTTCCCAGTCCACCTTCCTAAAGGAATCAGTGGATAAATGTATTAATGACATTTGAACAAAAAAGTGTTTTCAGAGGGGCAGATCATTGTTGGCATGCATTGTTTTCTCAGATCAATTATTTTATTATTTGCTTTTTTTTATAGAAGAATATGTTCTGCATTCTGTGACTTTTCCAAGATGCTGAGATAAAGCAGGGAAAAAAAGCCTTAAGAAAGTGCTAAAATGTTAACAAATCAGTTTGCCACATACCAGGCTAATGCTACAGTTACATGTACAACATTCATGTAACTAAACATAAAAAAAATGATATCTTCTCAGATGTAACAGGGCTGTTTTTAAGCTTTGTGGTTGCCAGGAACACAAGGAAAATAGGCGATCATGAACTAAGCCTCCCATCATTGTTGTCCTTTAGTCTTTTTCCATTTTCTAAGTGCCAGTCATCTTCACAGTTGCTGGCTGTCGGCTAGTAATGGCAACCCTGATATTGTACAGTAAGTGGAAAACTCTCGTAAACATACCTTTCTGTTGGTGGATAAGCATCGGTAACACAATCCTGATCTGAAAACTAGAAGAAGCGAGAGGTTTAAGATAACAGACTTTGAGATAATGAAAAACTTAAACCAGTAAAAAGGGAAAAGGGTTATGGAAAGAAAAAGAGAAAGATATCAGAGCAAGAGAAAAGGGTTCTGGAAAGTCTAAAATCATGTGCAGACTGGTGCATGTGCCTGATTCAGCACCCGAATACAAATAATTATTGGTCTCAGCCTTAATTATCTTGTACCTGTGCTTGAGCACCTGATGCCCAAGTTTTTGGCACGAGTACAAGTTTACTAAAGCCGTGTTCAGATGTGTGCCCTCCAGGCAACCTGCCTGGATACAGTGCTTGGGTACCAAGTGTGAACATGACAGAGGTGACAAGTCGCGGCAACTGTAGTTGCTTAGGGACGGACCATTAGATTTTTGAGGGGGGGTTGGGCAATTTTTTGGTGCAGGATATTTTTTTCTACGCTCGAGACTGTGCAGGATTTTTCTTTTTGCCATGAATTGCTTGCACGATATATTTTTTTAGCGAATCTATATGTTTTAATGCCTGACACATATACGTGTTAGGAATACTAGAAAAGCCATACTAGAGACAGGAATACCATAGCAAGTTAGATCTGATGTAACAGCAGCTTGATAGCATGAAGCCTGGCCGTGGTGTTGTAACTGCCCCTACAATATTCTTTACAACCCCCTGTTGATGTCGCTCCCACAGCCCATCGCAGTACACCCAACCATCTTACATACAATTACAGGAGCGGCGCCGGAAATATGCAGATGGGGTGAATCTGCCATGCCGAGCGCCGAAGGCGCGAGCTGCTAGGGGGTCCAGGGGCATGCTCCCTCGGGAAATTTTTAAAATGAAACTCTCTGAAATGCTATTTCCAGCGTTCCTGACACCGGAGAAACAGTTTCCAAGGCCAGCTTTGAGTTCAGTTTAATTGTCATAAAAAGTACATGAAACACTTTCTGAAACTTGGGTGTAACTCCATTTTGGTTGTTTGTTTAAAGTAAATTCGACTGTCACTCGAATATTCTCTGTCGATTCTTTTCAGTATGGGAAGGCTTTGGAAACGAATTTTCCAAAGCGATTTTCTCTGTCATTGGAGGCAGAAAGAAACTGATTTCCAATATCAGCCATGTTCAATTTGTCAGTTAATGCAATTTCTGGATAATGCAATGATTTAATCTTTCTTGTGACATAGTTTGTTCGTAGATATGTCTTGAGCCTCCTTAGGGCAGAGGCCGAGCGCTAACTCACAGCATTGATGGATTTGTTTGATGGATTTGTCGGTAGCTGGAGTCTGATAGCTGACGTCCGAGTAACTCAAGGGGTATTGAAATGCTTGGTTCACAATATCCAATCTCCAGTCTAAAGTCGCAATATCTCCGATGCTAAAATTGCAGGCTTTTGATTAATTAACGGAATATTTATTTTGCAAACTCTAATGCATTAAAGAGCCCCACCATCAGATCTGGTCAAAGGATGTTGCTACACTATTCATCTCCGCCCGCCGCCATTTTGAGCTGTTGAAAGTTGGTGGGGCAAATGCCCCACCTGCCCCACCGGTAGCGCCGCCCCTGCAATTACAAGCTTGTTGTACAACACATAAGTCGTGATGAAGAAACACTATATATCACAAGTTATGCTAACTGCAGACTTACGCGCTCACATTCACGGACTGAGAAATGAACTGATCCTAAGCAGCGAATAATTCCTACTTAAGCGGCTACTTCTGATCCTGCAACTCTTTCAAATTGGGCCAAAGAAACTCCATTGTTATACCAAGAGCAGGCAAACAAACGACGGCGTAACTAAATATTCTAAACGGCTTTGGAAAGCGTAAATTCCTCCTTTCAGTATCACAGCTAGAGATTTTTTCCTAAGATCAAAGAAACGACACCATTTAGAACAACAGGCCTGTTATATCTTTCTTTTGATCTGAAAGGAAAAATCTCTCAGGCACATACTTGGGGTAGACTTATTCTAAAGCTGGACTAAAATGCTTTAAGCGACGAGCAGGATTTGTTCTAGGCCTGTCACCTTTTATAACAACTTAAATAAAAGATATATTTGTATGAGCAGTTGTTGAATGGAAATACATTGCAGAGTTTGGTTTGGTTTCCTATGTCGTCACTATTTCCATGCAGTACGCGGCATGTACGCTGGCACGGTGACATATTGCCAGTGGCAGTGGTCTCTTTGCTTGTGATTTATTTGTGTTCTGACCATCTGCTCCTGGATATAAAATATTGTTTTAAAAATATAAAGCTTTGCAGGAATTTTTTTTCTGGGGTTTTTGTTTTGCACGATATTTTTTTTGCAGTTCAAGGCTGTGCTCGAATTTTTTTTGGTATTTGCCCAACCCCCCCCCCCCCCCCTCAAAAATCTAATGGTCCGTCCCTTACACGAAGAGACTGTTGCACTGACTGATTTTTGACAAAAATTAACAGATCACACATAGGCGGCTAGTTGCTGCAATCAGTCACTGCGACTAGCAAGTTGCAATACGTACATTAAAAGTTCCCTGTAACCATCCCCATTCCCCCCCCCCCCCCCCCCATACTCTGACACTTACCTTGTGCAATATACTCTCAAACAAAGGGTTTCTTTTAATCTTGAAAAATAAAAAAATAAGTAAACGGACCACTCAATTCGTAAATAGTATGCCATCATTTGTTAGAACTGAGCCCCAGATTGGTCAATTCGTAAACAGTATTCATCATTTTGGAGGACGTGTAGGAAACGCGTATACTATTCATTCATGAACTGACCGATCTGGCCCGAGCCTGACCTCTAACAGATGGTTAGCGCCTAAGTGTTTGCACGAGTTGAGTGAAAGTCGATCAGATCGGCAAAATTTCAGAATTTCAAACTCATTTCGAACTCGCCTTAAGCTTCAAGCATCAAGCTTCAAGCTTCGGAAAAAAGCTTATCCAGTTTATAGCTGTAGTGTAAGCTTACACATGGAGATGTCACATAAATTTTAGCTTCTGCATAACATACAAATGCGGTCTTCAATGTTATACTTTACCGTAGCCGTTGAAACTACTCCAAAAAACATTACACAGACTACGAAAACCCAAATGCGCTCCATGATCCCTTGAAAATTGAAAGAGAAATCGAGGAAACTTGAATGTTCGCCTCGTCAGTATAGTGCTGACGGAAACTGTGACAAGACTGACAAACCACAAAACACAAGAGAGTCATATGACTGAACAAATGTTACACTGTCTAGGGAGGGGTGTTATGACCGACAAGAAAAGCAAGAAACTGTTCAAAACTATATAGATTGTTTTATTTAAAATTCATATCCTTTTTTTAAATACGTTGATAAGATAGGCGAGGCGAGGCAAGAGTTATATCCGTTTCAGACAAATAACTTTTTCCTCCCTACCCTACTTAGACACAATATCGCTGCCCCACTATAGCCGCGGCTTATTACTCATGCGCGTAGCGGCATGAGTTATAAAATGGACTCCGTTTTTCTTTTTATTATTTTTATTTTTTGTGTCACGATTTTGCATGCAAATTTATTCACGCATATTTTAAATTGTGTATTTCCGGTTCACAGCTTTGCTTTTTACACTTCCGGTTTAGTGACTTCCGGCTACTCTCACTTCCGGCAAAACATCGTTACTGAAGTGTCACGACAGCGTCTCCTACAACCCTACTCACATCAGTAATGTTCACGTCAGGTATATATTATCTTCACAACAATGACTGGCTTCATTGTGGTACAGCCTTCATTTATAAAACATTCAATAGTAACGTGGTTTGCAGGTACAATGACTGAATTCTCCATGTCGGACGTCTTCTTATCTTGTTTAGATTTTTAAAATTTAAATTGCTTCTTTTCTTATGGTACATTGAAGTATAAAACAAATGTTTGATACGCATGCGCATGACAAACATTTTCCGTCATTTGGTCTTATTGGTGTATAAGTCAGTCCTGTATTTCTCCCACAGAGGTGAACGTTGCTTTTATACACAGCATACAACTTGAAGCCGAATTTGTCGCGATTCTGAAAAAACTAAGAGCTATTTTTAATCAGAGTTCTTCCGAGGCAAAAATGTCAAACATCGATCTCTCGCACTCGCAATTTATTTCCCGTTTTACTGCCGATTCTTTGTAATGTCTGTATCGGAGCAGTCCTCGCTGCCTGTGGTGAGTAATTTCAAGACTTTTTTCAAGAAAGAACAATAGAAACACACGGCAAAACAGCGTCGTTACTTCAGCCCATCAGATTTAATAAAACATCTGGACTTTGGGACTGGACTTCTGTGGATTATGGACTAGGGAATGCGTGTCATATTAATGTAGATTTTTACTGACTTTATTGCTTTTTGTGGTTACTAGGTTACTAGTAACCACTATGCTGTCACCTGTGTAAGTAAGTCCGACTTTCCGAAGCGCGAAGTTGTGCCAAGTTCACCCGATTGCTGTACGATGAGACAGTTCTGATAGCTTCGGATTAGACGACTCGATTGTCAAGATTGTTTCTACGTGCGCGCTTTGGATTCGTGGAAAAAGTTAAACGGAGCTTTCTCGTTATTTTTACTGCTTTACCAAGCACAGCTTTCACCAAATGTGGCCAAGTATTGTTTTCAAATATTATTTTAGGTATTTTCGTGGTTTTGAAAAAGGTTTTAGTGAAAAATCGAGCTGTGATTCGAAGTGTTTGTTAGCAGACCATGAGCTATCCGAACTCATGATTCAAACGCCGCCAGCATTTCATTTCTGTACCTTTGACCATTCAGAACTGTTTTTTTTTATTAGCGAAAGCATTATTATACGAATCATTTTTCCGGATAAGATTGGCATTCTATTACACAGGAAAAGTCGGCGATTTTAGAAAGTATAATAAAAATAGGTTGCTGAATTGAATTATTTTGTGATGTTTATTATATTTTCGCAGACGCTAGCCGGTTCCTCGCAGTAATTAGGATACAATATATCGCCAAGACTTCCAGAAGCAGAAAATCACTGAATTCTGAAAAGTGTTTGACTCTTTTAATCAAAGGAAAGACATTTTCATTCAAGGAAATATGAGTTTCATTCAAAAGTTTTGACCTTTTATAGAAAATATATTTTAGATTCAGTGATTATAAAAACAGCTTGATATCAAATTACATTTGACATAAAATTTGCACAAAGCAAAATTGTGTATTTGCGACAACACTTTGAAGAAACTGTGAAGCTTGGAAAAAACTTATTACAGATGGCAAAATCAAAGCATTTTTTTAAAGAACCAGCTTTAAGTTATGGAAACATTTCATTTCGATTTGGTCTTAAAATCACGGAAAGATTTTAGTGAATGCGTCACGCAACGTTTATTTACAAAATGTTTGACCAATTCATAGCAATTCTCACCGAAGATTTGAAATCTTTAAAAAAATCCCGGATCTCCTGAATGCGATTTCCTGTTTATTTAGGGCCTACAAAAAGTTAATGGCCATCCGGGCAGGAGGGGGTATCTGGGTTAAAAATCAAGGTGCGAGGGTTGGTCGGCCTGGCCGGGAAATCCGGGCGGGGGAGGGGTAAAAAAATATTACATCCGGCGGGGGGGGGGGGGATTTTTTCTGGAATAACCCATTTTACACTGGTTGCATGCGATTAAGTAACACAGGAAAACTAAATCTTTATATTGATTATCAAATTTCTTTTTACAGCATGTCATCTACTGCCTATTTTTTTAAGTAGTCTTTTCAAATGTAACAGAAATAATTCACAGCTTGGAAAGTTATAGACGAGTGTGGATTTGATCGGAATCAATAAATTAAATATTAAAAGCGAGCACAGAAAAATTGGTAACTTCAATCGCGCGTCTTAGAGTCTCTTGCGCATGAGTATAGGCTAAGTGTAGCCTCTTGTTAAAATAAGCTGCGGCTATAGAGTAATTGGATAAAAAAAAATATTTAAATAATTTAGCAGAAAAAACATTTTAATCAATATTTTACGAGAAATAGAGCGCAAGAGACCTTCAAAACTGCTAATCAGCAAGAAAGCACTTAGGGTACCCCGGTGGAATTAGAAATGGCGGCAGCGCGCCAAAACTTGAGTGACAGTCAGTCCAGATGGTGGTAATTTGAAGCTTTCTTCTGTACTCACACTGTACCACCAAAGAATCACCCTTATGTCGGATTATAGTAATGCGTACAAGAATGAGGTGTTCTAAAGTCAAAATTGTTGCCGTTTTGTTGTTATTCAGTTTAATTGTAGGACTAGAAATGTTCTTTTCCTATTCGAAAAATGACAGGCAATCGTTGTTATCGGAGGAAAAACCAAGCGAATCTTGGATCTCAGGTAAGATATTAACCTGAAGTAAGCTTACATTGAGAGAAATCCTCTGTCGCTTTTAAGCTTATACGTTTTCTATTCTTTTTCTTTGTATTCTGTTTATAGTCAATAGCATTTTATACCATGTTTTATTGTGACTATTTGCCTGACTTATTTCTCGAGCGAGACATAACCATAAGCTTAAGAAAGAATTCGAATCCATTTTGCAGCGTAGTGTCTAAAATGCCACGTTTTAGCAAATTTCCGACAATCTTACATTTGTTTTATCCCAACATCTGTGTAAATATAGGAAAATTAATAAGTGCTTTTGTAAAAGGTTCACCAAATGTTGAATGGAGTCCCAGTCTGTTGTCATTTAAAAAGAAATTCGATCGCGGTGTCGTGTTTGTTAAATTTTACTTTTCATGTAAACGATATTTGAAACCATCGTTCCTCGAAGATCATTTGCAACTCGGGTCAATAGAAAGCATCGAAAGTGCGATTTTAATAATAACTACTTGCAAGAATTCGTGTTTGTTTAAGAGCTAAAGACTTCTCCAACTGTCGGGCTACACAAACGAAACGATGTTTAATAGCTTTTACTTCAAAAAGTTTCTGAAGCGAATAATATCAAAGTTTAAAAGAAGGTGATGTTAATCATAAACTTTTGTTTATATTAATCTACAACTATTTACATGTAAAACATCATAAATATTCTACGACAATTCTTCAGCTGGATGTAAACAAAATGGTTTCATAAATATGAACTATATTTTGGAACTAATCTGTTTTCTGTGAGTGAAATCTATGATCCTCGCAGTGTGCTCTCAACTTTATAAGCAGTTGAAAAAAGCAACCTGAAAAAAATCCAGGCTTGAACGAATCCCGTTCAGGCTTGGGTAAAAGTGAAGAAGAGCTCACCTCCACCGACTGTCGGCCAACTGTCGGCCGACAGATAACCAACAGTTTACCGACAGGTTACCAACAGTTTACCGACAGGTTACCGACAGTCGGCCAGAGAAAAAATACTTGACTGAAACCTACGACAAAACCCTCAGGAAAATAAATTAAAAGCAACAAAGTCTTTCCAAAAACTTACTGAAAGCGTAGAAAGCTTACCGTAAACACAGAAGTTCAAATTTTGAAAAAGAAAGGTACGACGTATAACCCCGAGTTTTGAAGTTCAAATTTTGAACGTAAGTCAGAGAATAGGCTCTACGAAATGTTAGCTAGATAGCTTTGCTTGTATCCATCGAATCATCCTGTATCGAAAAAAAATACACTTTTGATTGCCCTGGATTGCAGCTAAGTTCGTTGAGTCTTGGTAACCGTGCAAATTTTTTGAGCACATGGTTTTATTTAGCCTGGTTACAAAGGTTAACCAAGATGGCCGCTTGTTTACAGAGTCGATATCGCATATCGTGCGGACGGGGCAACAATCGTGGAACGAGAAAGAAAGTCTCGATGGGAATTATGCTTAAGAAACTAGAAGGGTATGCGTTTAAGATTTATTTATATTAGGTAAATCGCGAAGTATTCATTACAATTTCAACCGACAGTCTACCGACAACTTACCGACAGATTACCAACAGTCGGCCGACATGTTACCAACAGTCGGCCGTTTGTCGGCCGACAAATGGTGACCACTATGGAAAAAACTGTCGGCCGACAGTCGATCAACAGTCGGCCGACTGTTGGCCAACTGTCGGCCGACTGTCGGCCAACTGTTGGCCGACTGTTGATCGACTGTCGACCGATTGTCGGCCAACAGTCGGCCGACAGTTGGCCGACAGTCGGTGGAGGTGAGTTGTTCTTCACTTTTACCCAGGCTTGAATAGAATTTGAACCCATGACCTTGTGATACCGGCGCAGTGCTCTACCACTGAGCTATCAAGCCACATAGATGGTCAATTATTGTGAGTTCGTAAATTTCATATATATTCACATTCATAATCTGTTTTCTATCCGTATCGTTTGAAATATTTAACAACTATTCACCGAAGTGGAAGTGGCTAGTGGTGGATTATAGCAGGAAAATGATGATTTTTAACTCATTTATTCCTGTCAATGATTACAATTTTCGTGCGCAAATTGTTTGGAGGTGAATAGCACTTGTTAGTATATACTGAAACAGTGGATAGCATTGTTGGCGCGCTCTGATTGGCTACTGAAACTCAGAATAGCAAGTGCTATTCACCTCCCAGCAATTTGCGCGCAAAAATTGTAATCGTTGACAGGAATGAGTTAAAAAGCATCATTTTCGTTATATCATCTCACTGTTTCAGTATATACTAAAACAACTTCGCGGCTAGGTAAATATCCACCACAACCCACCTCCACTTTGGTGAATAGTTGTTAATTATTCAATCTGGCAGAGTGCGCCAACAAAGCGCTGTCACATATTTGCCTGAAAAACCTTTGTCAATGGTTTTGTTGAAATCTTCCAAAATAACATGTAATTTCCCGTTTTGCAGAAATCAAAGGATTAGCTGTGAAAAGCCCCGTGGTAAGAAAACATTTTTTGCCAGTTCACAAATGGATTATTTAAATATGCTTCGACTGAATTAGTTTGATTATATTAGTTCTGGTATCATAAATGCCTGATTTATGCAAGCTATAAGTATAAGAATAATACAAATTTTCTTTTTCAATTTTCAATTGCATCCCCCCCCCCAGCAATGCATTTGTCAGGGATCATTTGTCAAGATGTTGGTCACTACTGTCAGCAAAGGTCTGCCCCTGGGTAGGGTATTTGCCAATTTTTCCAACAGTGGGAAATTTTGCATTTTTTGTTACTTAAAATTAATAAAATACCTACAGTGTGGTACTAAATTTTTGCGGGTTCTAATTTTTGCTGTTTTTTTTTTCACAATCCGCAAAAAAGGGTTCAATCAAAAATAAAAACTTCTCTGCAAAAAATTTACTCTACAGTTGAAATTATAAACGACATTTTTTACACATAATGTAAAATCGTGTTTCTGCCAAACAAAACAATGAATTTAGAAATAATACTGGAGTGAAAAAGAATCAAGTGGTAGTCCATAGTTATTGCTGATCCATTGCCTAAGAGTAATCAGTTACACTAAGGGCAACATGTAATTGAAGGGCTGAGAGCATGACCAACCTTTGTCAAATTTTAGGTCGTTTTTATTATTTCTCACTCAAATTTGTCTATTTTTGACATGTGAACTGCAAATTAGTTGCAAAACATTCAGAATTTTTGTTTTTTCCCGTCATTTTCAAGAAACAACAAAAAAGATATATATTTCCATGTCTCCCGCTGAATCCCGCTCGAAAAAATGAATCCCAAAGTTTACCCAAATTTCTCAATTTTATGCTGATTTTTCACTTCAGATGACCAAGTTTGGGCCTGTACCACTGAATCCCACTCAAGAAAAAAAAGGAAACCCAAAAAAAAACAATCCCGAACCGAAGTTCATTCCCTCAAAATCGCTTCATTTTATTGCCAATAGTCAGCCACTAAGTTTGGCGCCATCTCTCTTAGTTCCTACTAGGAAGCACTCCCGGTCCTCCACTGCCGGCTCATAGCCTTTGCCTGCCTTGCCCAATTTCGGCTGGCCAGCAAGAACTCACTTTGAGCTGCCCAAAGCTGTATTTCAAGTGCCGACCATGCAAAGCGGACCTATCTGCCACTGAATGGGGTTAGTTTCTAGAGAAACTGTGGTGCTGCGTCGGTGGGGGGATGAAACACGAGAATTTAGTTTTATCGACTGAGTCGATAAGGTAAATTGACCACCGTAAAAAGATTCAAATAGCTGACGTTTCGAGCGCTAGCCCTTCGTCGGAGCGAATCAAGGAATGGTGGGTAGTGTGTAGTTTTATATAGTAAGCGGTGGAGCTACGCTATTGGTGGAAATTTGGTGACGTGAAAAACAAATGTAAATTAGTTGAATGAAAACCGTTCGTTGATTCCGTGGGGTTTGAGACTGCCGATTTGAAAGATGATTTTTTCTTCTAGGTTTTTACGGCTTTCTGTGTTACCCTGGTGTAGGGAAAGGCCGCAGATTGTCATGTGTTGCTTAGAATGGTTAGCAAGATTAAAATGGCGCGCGACTGGTTTGGATGCGTCTCTGTCATTTTTTTCAACGTCTCGGAGATGTTCACGAAAACGGTCGCCCAGTCTCCTCCCTGTTTCGCCAATGTATATCTTTTTGCAAAAAGTACATGTTATGCAGTAGATAACATTTACGGAGGTGCATTTAAAGCGATCAGTGATTTTAATAGATCGTTTGGGTCCTGTTATTTTGTCCGCGTTGTGAATGAAAGGACAAGTGTTACATCGTGTGCGTGTGCATTTAAAAGTTCCCGGTTCATCGTCAGATTTCAGTGCGCTCGTAACTAGAAAATTGCCTATGTTTTTGTCACGTTTGAATGAAATTAGTGGGGGTTGTGAAAAAATTCTGCCAGTCTCGGGGTCGTTTTGGAGTAATTTGAAATTTTTTAAAATGATGCTTTTGACTGTGTTGTTGTGTGGGTGGAAAGTGAGTGTGAATGGAATTCTCTCGTTCTCTTTCTTTTTTGGCGTTTGTAGTGCTGATTGTCTGTCGATCTGTTGTGCACGTTGTTGGCCCGTATTAACAACAGAGTCAGGGTACCCACGTTTCTTGAAAAACTGGCACATTTCTTCTGATTTGTTGGAGAAATCAGAGTCATCACTACATAGACGTCGAAGTCTGAGAAATTGAGAATATGGAATGGCGTTTTTAACGTGCGATGGATGTGAGGATGAATGTAACAGATAACTGTGGGAATCTGTAGGTTTGTAATGCACACTTGTGGATAAACTGTTGCCGTTGATTGAAATATTAATGTCAAGAAAAGCGACTGAGGTTTCGGAAATTTCCCAGGTATATTTTAGAGCTGGATGAAAAGTATTGACAGAAGTTATGAATTGATTAAGTTCCTCTTTACTGGGAGAGGTAGGCCAATGCAATCATCGATGTAGCGGCCGTAGAGTTCGGGTTTGGTTCCGTGGTACTGATTAAAAAATTTGTCTTCGATGTAGCCTACAAAAAGGTTAGCGTAGCTTGGTCCCATTTTGGTGCCCATGGCGACTCCATTTACTTGTTTGTAGTAGTTTTGGGAAAATGAAAAACAGTTTAGTGTCAAAACTAATTCGGCTAAGCGGAGCAGTGTTTCTGAGCTTGGGTTTTGAATGGAGCGCTGGTCGAAAAAATATTTTAGTGCTTGAAGTCCTTCGTCATTGGGGATGATGGTATATAAAGAGGTAATGTCCATAGTGAAAATTAATTTGTTTTCGCTGGGAAAACTGAAATCCCGGAAAATTTCGAGTGCGTGATTGGTGTCCTTAATGTACGAGGGTAGTGATTTGACAATGGGGGCCATGATTTTGTCTAAATAGCTAGAAATTAGTTCGGTAGGACAGCTACAAGCGGAAACAATTGGTCGGCCCGGATTGTTTGGTTTATGAATTTTTGGTTTGAAATAAACGTGTGAGGTTCTAGGAGTAGTGATGTTGAGATTGTTGGCGGTAACTGGTAATTGTTGTTTAGTAATGAGGTCTTGGATAGTTTCTTTGACAATTTTTTGGTTGGTAGAAGTGAGATCTTTATCAGCTTTAGCATAGAAAGCGGTGTCAGAAAGTTGCCGAAAAGCCTCTTGTCGGTAAAGGTCGGTCCGCCAAACAACTACCGCCCCGCCTACCCTAAACCCTTTAGGAATGACTTTGGATTGGAGGCAACGGCCGACAAAATTGATGTGACTACAAAACCTAGTTTTGGTAAAGATGTGAGTGGCTAAACGAAAGGCTAAATTAGTGGAAATGGGGGGGAAAGGAATAAGATAACTTACGATTTCCTGGCGTAGCTCCTTGGCGTAGTCATTCCTAAAGGGTTTCGTTCAAATTTTCACGCCTCTAAATTCTCCGATTCCAATCAACAATATTTTCACGAAATTCACCATGCCCAAAATTCTTTCTCGCGTAATATTATGAGGATCACCATCAGAGCTATGTGCCTTAAACGTAACGATCTCGAAAAGGAAATTATCCAATACCGTTCCGAACTTTCCAAAATTTGTCCAGCTGTCTTAGTACAATCAATTCGCGCTAAAATTCAAGAACTCAATGCTAAACTGTTCAACAGCCTTAACCAAATCAAGACCCAAAAACTTGAACAGTTAATAGGTCCTCAATTATCCGACGACCATTCATTCGATAGTCACAATGGCGTCGTTACCATTCCGGAAAATTTGCCGCTTTCTAACCCAGAGAAGTCTGTTCTTAGTAAAGGTTTAAACTTTGTTCCTATAGCGAAACAAACCGACGAATTTTCAATCAAACAAGATGTTGAAAAATTCCTTCGCCGCGTGCAATTAAGAGCTTTTTTCCACGACAAAGAAGACAATTCTAACACCTCGGAAAAAGATGTTTTTGAAACACTCAACGTTCGCAAATCAAAATGGACTCCCCCAGATGGCCAGTTTTCTTCTCTAGATTTTTTCGTCAAAAAATGTCGTCATGATGTCCAAAAACTTAAATTCAACCGCCACACCAAAATTTCCAACCTTTCAACAGAAGAGTGGGCAGCGCTCAAAAGTCTTAGCAAACGACGCGACATTGTTATCAAAGCGGCCGACAAAGGCGGGGCGGTAGTTGTTTGGCGGACCGACCTTTACCGACAAGAGGCTTTTCGGCAACTTTCTGACACCGCTTTCTATGCTAAAGCTGATAAAGATCTCACTTCTACCAACCAAAAAATTGTCAAAGAAACTATCCAAGACCTCATTACTAAACAACAATTACCAGTTACCGCCAACAATCTCATCATCACTACTCCTAGAACCTCACGCGTTTATTTCAAACCAAAAATTCATAAACCAAACAATCCGGGCCGACCAATTGTTTCCGCTTGTAGCTGTCCTACCGAACTAATTTCTAGCTATTTAGACAAAATCATGGCCCCCATTGTCAAATCACTACCCTCGTACATTAAGGACACCAATCACGCACTCGAAATTTTCCGGGATTTCAGTTTTCCCAGCGAAAACAAATTAATTTTCACTATGGACATTACCTCTTTATATACCGTCATCCCCAATGACGAAGGACTTCAAGCACTAAAATATTTTTTCGACCAGCGCTCCATTCAAAACCCAAGCTCAGAAACACTGCTCCGCTTAGCCGAATTAGTTTTGACACTAAACTGTTTTTCATTTTCCCAAAACTACTACAAACAAGTAAATGGAGTCGCCATGGGCACCAAAATGGGACCAAGCTACGCTAACCTTTTTGTAGGCTACATCGAAGACAAATTTTTTAATCAGTACCACGGAACCAAACCCGAACTCTACGGCCGCTACATCGATGATTGCATTGGCCTACCTCTTCCAGTAAAGAGGAACTTAATCAATTCATAACTTCTGTCAATACTTTTCATCCAGCTCTAAAATATACCTGGGAAATTTCCGAAACCTCAGTCGCTTTTCTTGACATTAATATTTCAATCAACGGCAACAGTTTATCCACAAGTGTGCATTACAAACCTACAGATTCCCACAGTTATCTGTTACATTCATCCTCACATCCATCGCACGTTAAAAACGCCATTCCATATTCTCAATTTCTCAGACTTCGACGTCTATGTAGTGATGACTCTGATTTCTCCAACAAATCAGAAGAAATGTGCCAGTTTTTCAAGAAACGTGGGTACCCTGACTCTGTTGTTAATACGGGCCAACAACGTGCACAACAGATCGACAGACAATCAGCACTACAAACGCCAAAAAAGGAAGAGAACGAGAGAATTCCATTCACACTCACTTTCCACCCACACAACAACACAGTCAAAAGCATCATTTTAAAAAATTTCAAATTACTCCAAAACGACCCCGAGACTGGCAGAATTTTTTCACAACCCCCACTAATTTCATTCAAACGTGACAAAAACATAGGCAATTTTCTAGTTACGAGCGCACTGAAATCTGACGATGAACCGGGAACTTTTAAATGCACACGCACACGATGTAACACTTGTCCTTTCATTCACAACGCGGACAAAATAACAGGACCCAAACGATCTATCAAAATCACTGATCGCTTTACATGCACCTCCGTAAATGTTATCTACTGCATAACATGTACTTTTTGCAAAAAGATATACATTGGCGAAACAGGGAGGAGACTGGGCGACCGTTTTCGTGAACATCTCCGAGACGTTGAAAAAAATGACAGAGACGCATCCAAACCAGTCGCGCGCCATTTTAATCTTGCTAACCATTCTAAGCAACACATGACAATCTGCGGCCTTTCCCTACACCAGGGTAACACAGAAAGCCGTAAAAACCTAGAAGAAAAAATCATCTTTCAAATCGGCAGTCTCAAACCCCACGGAATCAACGAACGGTTTTCATTCAACTAATTTACATTTGTTTTTCACGTCACCAAATTTCCACCAATAGCGTAGCTCCACCGCTTACTATATAAAACCACACACTACCCACAATTCCTTGATTCGCTCCGACGAAGGGCTAGCGCTCGAAACGTCAGCTATTTGAATCTTTTTACGGTGGTCAATTTACCTTATCGACTCAGTCGATAAAACTAAATTCTATCTGCCACTGAGCTGTCGCATGTCGGGAAATTCTACAGCAAAACCGAAATGGACCTTCCCCCCTGAAAATTATAACAAAATGTTAGAAGTCTGGAAGCACTTTGGATATTAGGCATTTTGACCACGACACGGGATGAGAAATGGCCCACAACTCACAACGCTTCCCCATTTTTTAATCCAAAATGATTCCAGACTTTCCCACCGGCTCATCTTGTCCACAACAGCTCATTTTCACCTTGAGCGCTAAATAGCACTTTGGGCCGAGGCGGCAAGGACACACTCGATTCTTCGAGAGGTGCTAGGGACTTAAGGCTTTCCGGACTTCATGATGTCCTTCCATCACCGCACGGGCCTTAAACATGGCTTAAACCAGCGCTCAACCACTGAGTTGTACTCTGTTCAGCCATGTTGTCCGAGTAGCGAACATGTTCGATAAGCCAGCCTTAAATGGTGCTATTTTCATTCAGGTCATTGAGGCGCTGGTCAGGAGTATTGCAGTCGCATATTCTCATGGCCAATCTGCTTTGTAATGGAGTCGAAATTGCACTATCAATGTACAGTCAAAGCACTAGAGGGCTAGAACTCTGCTTTTTTCAGGTGAAATTAGTCAAATTCCTTAGGGTTAGTGCAAATTCGACAAGGGTTTGTGATATTATTCATTGTACGATAAAATGAGGCAAATCTGAGCGAGAAAAAATAAAGAAAGGCCTAAAATTTGACATAGGTCGGTTATGCTCTCAGCCCTTCAATTGTAATAGAGTGACACTGTTTAACCTGTTTTACATCCCAATGTTGTTTCACCTGTATTTCAATTGAATGTACTCAAATAAAGAACAAAAATGTTGTAATTCCAATTGAACGCAACTTCCTACAAATCACAAAAATTAATTCCCAGCAAGAAAAACCAGTCTTTACCAACCGCAAAAATTAGTTGCTGCAAAAAAAAAAAGATGGCCCATCTGCAAAATTAAACTCCCACAAAAATGTAGTGCTACAAGGTACCTTTTAATGTTTGCATATCCTTTTTAAAAGAAAGATTTGAACCTTTCAAAACTACTTGTATAATGTTTCCTTGTACTAGCTAGACTATCACCACCCACATCACATACCAGTGTTTTTGTATTCCTCGCTTCCCTGTCCATATGGCGTGTTCACACATTCACATGCATGTGGAAGGGACATTCACATGCAATGTACATAGGGATCTAGACTGCAAGCTGTGCCTTTTAAGGCAGTTGAGCGGGTGAGCTAACCACTGACAAAAACAGACTCTTCCTCAGTCCCCCTCAGCTTGGATTACTTTTGCTCTCTCAGTAGATCACTGATTGCATGATGCTTGCCCACTCAACTATGCAGAGAAAGCTGCTAGCAAATTATCGTTATATCATTTTGTAAGTTAATTACTAATGGTGATTATTAATGTTTGTATGTCAGTCATTTTTATGGAGCATTATGGAGAGTTTCACAAACCATTTATGTTAAATTATAGAAAAAATTCACAGTGTAAGCTAGTGTGTTTTTTGTTGGCTCTTTCAAACGTTTTTGGTCACATTTTAATAATAGCAGTGGAGTATGTGATTGCACATGAGAAAAATATCTGATGGAAATAACTGAGGTTTTTAGCTTGATACTCAGGTTTAACAAAACCATCAGACATGCAAATCTCTATTTTAGGTGACCAGCAAACAAAGACAAGAATCAGTCAAACAAGCTTGTGGAAAAACACAAAAATCCTGGGATTCTCTCTCTCTAAAAGAGAAACAGATCCTGGCTAAACACATCTTAGTTAATGATGAACACAAGTTCCTGTTCTGCTCTGTGCCTAAAGTTGCCTGCTCAAACTGGAAAAGAGTCCTTATGGTGCTCGAAGGTGAAGCAATAAACAGTAATGCTATCCGCAGAGTGAATCACAATGCCTTCACAACTTTAGGAGATTCACCTCCTTTAGCAGTCAAACGCAAACTCAGAGAATACTACAAGTTCATGTTTGTAAGAGAACCTCTCTCAAGAATTGTGTCGGCATACAAAGACAAGTTCTTGCTAAATAACACTTCTTTCCATAAAAGTTATGGGAGGAAAATAGTCAAGCATCTGCGGAAAAATGCCCCAGAAAAGTCCAAAGGAGATGATGTGTCACTGAAAGAGTTTTTACAGTACATAACAGAAAGTCATGTGGAAGACATGAATGAGCACTGGATGCCAATTTATGAATTATGCCAACCTTGTGCTGTTTCATATAACTTTATAGGATCCTTTGAGAATCTCGAGGCTGATTCTAATCAAGTTTTGAAAGAACTTCATGTGAATGAACAGGTTTCTTTCCCTAAGCAACAGAAATATTATCAAGCAGGCGGGAAGGGTCACACAAGCACACTTAATCTTGCAGGTGTTTCATCGAGGTTGTTGACCAAAGTTCTGATAAAATATTCAAAGGACTACAAGATGTTTTCATACCCAAAGCCTCATGTTTGAAATAATAATATAAAAAAATCGAAGACTACTAAAATAGTAACCTGTTTAAATTGTCATAAATTTAAGAAAATAACTTCAACTCTTTCCTTCAACTTTACTGGCTCGTAATTGGTATTGGTTAAAGTGCCCCTGTGATCAAATTTTTGATTTTCATTTTTTTACATTTTCGTGTACAATATTAGACTTTCTTACTCATCTTGCCAAATTTCAATTCATTACGAACATCAGAAGTCATTTTATTTTAACATTTATTTCCGAGAATTTACGGCCGCCATTAATCAACCTTGTTCCAAGGCTTGGTTACGAATGGGAGAAAGTGACGTCAAAGACTCAAACATACCTCACTTGTTGAAATTATAATAACAATAAGTATTGAAAATCACGCGAAAAGCAACAAAAACTTTGAACTTGTTCTCTGTGCAATTTTCTATGCTGATTGTTATTATAATTTCAACCCGTGAGGTATGTTTGAGTCTTTGACCTCACTTTCTCCCATTCACAACCAAGCCTTGGAACAAGGTTGATTAATGGCGGCCGTAAATTCTCGGAAATAAATGTTAAAATAAAATGACTTCTGATGTTCGTAATGGATTGAAATTTGGCAAGATGAGTGAGAAAGTCTAATAGTACAAGAAAATGTAAAAAAATGAAAATCAAAAATTTGATCATAGGGGCACTTTAAGTTGCATGGAAGGTGGCCCACCCCTGGGGGTGGGTGTGCGCAGCTGGGAGTCTGAAACCCTTACCCTATACCAGACCAATGTTCAGCTGATTTTTCAACCCTAATACTAGACTTAGACACCAAAAATCCCTACTGTATCCCAGACCAGCTATTTGTCGAAATGAATCATGATTCGAGGTTTTAATGGAAAACCATCTGTCAACAATGTTGCTGAGATGATTTTATTTCCTTTTCAGGGAAGCCTCTTTCTCTTCTGAGTTTCCAATTCTTATTCATACCACTGTCAGTTTCCTGGCAAATGAAACCCTATTCTAGACCAAAACTTTCTGATTTCTATACTCTATTGTTACTTCCCCAGGATGGGATACTAGTCCATTGTTGGGGTACCCCTGGCATTTTGTTGCTGGTACCCATTAAAACACCTGAGTGGATAGGGACATTAATATTTATTTTGGAGTAAGGTTTATTGTCTCATGCCAACGACACATTAGGCGATTTTATACCCCGATCGCGGCTATTGACAAACATAGGCACGCATTGCGTGCATGAGCTATTTTGAAAATTACCTAAATGATATGAAATGGTGAAAGTAACAAAACAGCGAAAGTTAACTCGCACAAATAACCGCTTGCAGATATACGTTTTTCAAATCCTCCGGCCCGCCCACTACCAAAAAAAATACCGAGATAACCAACTGGTTCCCGTTTCTCGTTTCTCGGCTAGCTTTTTTTCACGGGATTTCCGGAGTTATTTTTTGACGAAACTACGGCCCCAGTGAAATGAGCAACTTGTTTCAGTAATGAGTGTATTAAATTAAATGTCAACCAGAAAAGTCCTGCACATAAATTTGATGCATCCAAATTGAAGGCTTATTATTTCCTGGAAATTTGTATCTAGTCTTTTTTTAAAGGTTTCTTTTATTATTCACAAAAGACACGTGGAAAAGGTTCCTTTGGCCTGGAAGACGCAAACTAATTAAATTAAATTGTTTTCAACTCCAAACCACAAGCTAATTAAATTAGTGACACGAAAATTCTTTGAACCACCTGTTTCTGTAATGTCAACCAGAAAAGTCTTTCACAGAAACTAAACGCATGAAAAATGAATAAGTAGTCTCCTAGTAAATTGGAACTAATATTATTTAAACAACTGTTTTTATTCTCCACAAAAAAGTCGTGCAAATAGAAACAGAACTAATTAGATTAAATTGTTTTCGACTCAAAACCACAAGCTAATTGAATTACTTACACGAACATTGTTGAGGTTAACATTTGGAACCAAACACCTTTTCCTGTAATGTCGACCAGCAGAAACTTAGCGCATCCAAAATGAATTTTGCTTGTTTCCTAGTAAATTGCAACTAATATTTTTTAAACAGGCGTTTTTTAACGCACCATATAAATTAATTACATTACGTTTTCTCGAAAACATGTTGAATTTCATCACGTACCAGTTTCTATAAGGACAAAGTTCAATATTTGCACGTGCACACAACGTGACTGCTCATACAAAATACAGTCGCTTCTCGCTTATAGTAATCGCTTGAGGCATACAATTAATAACCTACACATCAGCTCACATTAATTCAAAGAAAGATAAACGTTTTACATACTGTAAATTGTAGATTAATTGCATTACATTTTCTCTGTTGAACTCCATGCATCACGGACAAGTTTCTATAAGGACAAAGTTCAACATTTTCACGTGCAGACAGCGTGTCTGACAAAAAAATCCAATTTTAAATAGTAATCTCTTGAAACCCAGGGTTGAAACATACAATTCATGTTCCGCATCATATTATTTGAAATCGGCTTGTTGTTTTTGCAATAAAACTATACTCATACTTCAGTATAAGCTCACCTATGAACGTAACCGCAGTCCACATTTTTTGGACGTCTCATCCCCCGCAGACCATTCTACCATTCATGCATAGGGCACATTATAGGCGGTATTTCCGAATAAATGTCCTTGATATTGCCAGGTTAGCAAGCCAGTTGGGATGAGAGAACAGTTCCCAAGCAACAAATTTTCAAAACTTTACACTTTTAGTGTTTGCGGCAACAATCGCGGAGATTCAAGATGGCTGATTTTCAATTCATGTCAAGTGCCCTTCTTTGACCTTCAGTAATACCATTTTAGAAGCGAAAATTTGATTGGCTGACATAGTACACGGTGTACATACTAGAGGCAATCTGATTGGTGTGACATAACCCAAGACATACATACAAACAAACTAACTAACAAACATACTAACATCACAAACCAACCTTTGCGCCTGCTAATGAGCTATTTTTTTCAAAATAGCTCAAAAAATTGTCGGGTGTGCCCAATATTGGGACAGCGGTTTTCGTTGATCCATATAAAATTGCCTAGGCCTCAAACCATTGACCTTCAGGGCCGGGTTGTTCAAAGCTCGGTTAAGCTAATCCAAGGTTAGCATCAATTTTGATTCCAGTTAAATAATTAATAGAGATTTTTCCAAAGTATTTTTGCCCTATAGTTTCGTCTCTGACTTGTCTTTCCATGTAACTTAATATAATTAGCTTTTGAAAACATTTCTAACGAGAAATTCAATCCTCTGTTAAGTTTTAATCCTGGGTTAGCGTTAACTTGCTTTAGAACAACCGGGCCCAGATCTTAAGTCCAATGTAAAAACAACCACACCTTCACCTTAATTGGTATTGGTTGTTTAAAATAATTTGTGGTGATAATGTAAGTTAGAAAGCTGGAAGAATTTTATGTTTATACATTTTACTTGAAATAGATTATTATATTTATAGATTTTACTTTGAAAATGATGAATAGGAGGATACCAATGGTTACGTTAGTAAGACTACAGTACGACAAATGAAGCCTTTGATAGATGACGTAATAAAATAGCAAATTTATTGACTCACTATTAGTTTACTTGACTTGTATATTTTTTTGTTGGCCATTATATGTACCCTGATAAACAATTTGAACCTGACATGAATGATTTTAACTTTATTGGTTTGATGAAGGCTACAACATTATTGGCATTATTATCATCTAACACTGTGACCAAAGTCGCTGGTCCTAATGTTATTGAACCAAACCTTGACTGTTCTCGTGTCAAGGTTGTTCAGTTTCGAAAATTCAGTCTCGCCTACTATTTACAACACCCCTTTTCAAGTTTGCTTTATAATTCACCTTCAGTTTGCTTATAATTTCATCACAAGCCTTCAGGACACCATTTATGACACAGAGACATCATTTTCACTCATCAGAACAGTCTTTGGTACAGGATGACGGGAAATTTGTATTAGTTGTGCTGGATAATAGAAAATGATTAATCAGTGAGTAATCAATGACATCAATGACTAATCAATGGCATCAATGAGTAATCGATGATTAATCAATAGGCCACAAAATGGGGTCTTTCTGCCTGTTCCGGTACCCATGAACCACTCGTTGTCTTCTATTGTTTGTGAGGTATTGTATTTTTGGTCTTGATTTGCATTTGTATTATTGTCGTTCTTTGTTGCTTTTGTTTTACGTAATATGTCTAATATGTGCTCCGGTACATGCAGAAGGAACCACAAAATGTTTGCCTTCTATTAATCATCGATTATTCAATGATTATTGGCAATAATTAATGACTAATCAGTTGATTACTCATTGATTCCATTGACCATTTTTTTTTTTAGCTTCATGTTTTTTTTTTTTTTTTGCATTTTCACACTGAAAAAGCATGTTTGTTTCAAGAAAAACAGCTCGTTTTCGACTGAGTGATAATATAAAAAGAGGCTATGCTTTCTTCCGTTCGAGAAACGTTAAGAAGTAGCACACTGTCCGGCGGTCATAGACTTTCAGCCATTGCTGCGGCTTTTATTATGCATCCATAAAGGTGCTATTACGTGTAAACGTAGCCTAAGGCTACGTTTACACGGTACCGGACGAATGTTCTACCGGTTGAAATTTCGTGCGGTTAGGTGTTCCGTTCACACGGAACCACGCTAACCGTACGAAAATTTAGACGCCTAGCCGTTCAAAAATTCGAACGCCAAAATCGGGGACGAATTTTTAGCCGGTACGATCAGTAATTTAACCGGCGCGGTGTGAACACCTTGACCGTCTAAATTTTTGTACGGCAAAGGCGTGGTTGCATGGATGCGTGGTAACTCAGCTAGAAGAAGAGAGAAAGAAAGTACCAGTCTATACTACGAAGATGGAATGTGTCGGATTCTTAATCGTTTTGCTCACCAATATTACAGTATTAATGCAAAATATCATCTTGCAAATGGCTATGACATGCGGAGCTTTACATCTACATCTATATTTATACTTGGCAAGGGTTGCCCATCACGCCAAGGTAAATAAATAATAAGCTATATAAGCTTAATAATCACGCACGAAGGCGACGGTGTGCTGGAATCCTGTTAATATCGGAAAACCGAGTTCAAAACAGTCGCATATCTATCCGTAAGTCGAAGATGAAGCACAGGCGAAAACACTAGGTGAGACCGGGGAGGACGTCTCTTTGTGGGACAATTTTGTCAATAATATCGTTATCGTCGTCATCGCTACCATTGTTGACCTTTCTCTTTCTAGACGCCATTTTGGACTTGGTTAAGTAGCGTTCTGCGCATGGGCAGATGGTAAAACAGTCCCGTGTGAACCGAACGAAAATATTGCACGGTTCCGTGTGAACAAAATGTCCTGCCAAATTTTTCAACCGGTCGAAAATTCGTCCGTTACCGTGTAAACGTAGCCTATCTCGCATAACAGGAAGTAGAAAACGATTCAACTCTTCGTGCAACTGAAAAAAATTCAGTCCCACAAGGAGGTGTTACACGTAAAAATGACCAAAAATCGTGCGTGCAACTTGCAGCAATTTATTTTGGCGAGACAAATTGCACGAGAAATAGTGTTTGCACATGACGTCATAAAAATTCAAAAATCTAAAGTATAGACCCTTTTCATAAATGGCGGCCGGTTTATTATTCTTTTATATTCATGCTAATCAGCCCAACTAGCCTCGTTAGCATGTGCAAAATTCAAAAGAATTTTTGCTCTAAAATGAGGCTAGTTGGGCTGATTAGCATGAATATAAAAGAATAAATAAATCGGCCGCCATTTATGAATAGGGTCTATACATCGTACAAAGCTGTTCTAACATGGAATGTGGATACCAGTCTTATAATCGTCATTTATCCCTTAGAATTAGCCAAATTGCCCGTATTAAGGACGTTAACTTTGTATGAGATTGTTTCAATCGAGACGGGAAAAACTGTCCGTTGTCCGTTTTAACGGGTCTCCATATTAAGATGGTAAATTTTAGAGAAGATGTATGGGCATTCAGCCGGGACCAAGACAACTCAACCTCGTCCCCAGGGCCTTCTCCGCTTTTTAAAATTCAAAATGGCGGGTCGAGCGGAGAAGACCCTGGCCGATACTGATCTAACAGGACCGCTGATTGGTAGTTAATTTGTGGCGTTCTTTCACAAGCTCTGATTGGTCAGCTTTTTCTTCCCTTCAAAATGGCCGACTAAAAAGTATAATGTGCGGTGTATTTTGTGGAAGTTACGAGAAATAAATGAATTCTCCATTAAGCTTGCCTCGGAAATCATAATTAAAGAAGATGCGGACTTCACATCAAAGCAAAGCTGACTCACCATTTGCCAAAAGAAAGCATGCAGACCGTGATGAAAAACCAGGTGACGAAGGATCTCCTTACAAAAAGGTGGTTTTGTTTAAGGCTTACTTTTTTAGGCTGGAAAGCTTGTGAATCAGATATAACCTACAAATTCATTACATTTATAGCGGTTGCTTATAAATACTGTAAAATTTTCGTATTAAATGTCAAAGACATTTGCCGATTGAATACAGAGAGATTGAGAAATGTTCGAAGCATATTTAAAATTTCAATTTCAATAGTAGGTCCCCTTGATCGTTGAGGATTAATTAAAATTTGACAGTTTTTGATATTTTAAACAATTTAGCACATTTCAAAATCCTGAAATTTTCCATAAACTTATGTAAGAGTGAGTAGCTTTATGGCATTGTCTTGACATTTTTGGAAGGCAGCTGCATATATTATGATCATCCACTTGTCTCTGGTGTGGACTCTTTGACCAGGGGCATTGTAAAATGGCAAAGTTAATTAACTTTAAGAAAGTTCCCTGCCCAGTAAGATATTCATATATCTGTTGTAGGTTAAAATTATTTAAGGTTAAAATTATTTCAAACTAGGTTAATTTTTATTTTCCTTTGTTCCAGATTCATTATTAAACATAATCTCAGACAAAGGAAAATAAAAGTTAACCTAGTTTGGAATAATTTTGACCTAAAATAATTTTAACCTACAACATATCCACATCCACAAAAGGGGGATTTAGTAGGGATTCTTCTGCTGTTTTTGTGCAATGGTGACTGCATGAGTATTTGTACTTTTACTTGATGTCTAGGGCTGTCATTATTAACTGGCAGCAGCTATTATGACCAACAACAACAGTAAAGATGGCCAGCTACTCAAATATTGAAAATAACTTCAAGTCAAAAGGCTCAGACGTTTTTCCTCATTTTGTTTTATTTTTCCTCGTTTTACTTTATTTGTGGACCCAGTTTCTGAAAAGTTTAATGTAAAACCATGGCAGTCACACCTCCCCTTGTGGTTGTCAAAAATTGTTCTGTGGACCATCAGTTTTAGATGAACCATTTGTATTGGTGGCATTTCTCATTGACAGAAGGGAATCCTTCATCGAGAGAATTTATTGGCAAATTGTCAGGAGGTTAGAATTTGCTATAAAAGCTATTATTTCTTGAGTTAGCTTTCTTTATTTACTTTGAAATTATAAAACTGAGGCGATTCAGCGCAAGAACCTCCTAAGTAATTCTAGGAAATAATTTATTGCCAACAGCTTGTATTTTAGGCCTTAATATAAGCACTCTCTGGTCATAATAATGGTCTGGATCATGCACAATGTGAATGCTGGAATTGTCAGAGTTTTAACTAGGTCAGAAAATCAAGCATTTTGGAATGAAATAAAATGTTTTCCTGAAAATTTTGTCCATTTGGACTGAGTGACACTGTTATTTTTTTATTCCAATTAATAGTAATCTTTAAACAAGGTGCGTTCATCACTAGAGTAGTTTTCAGAACAGCCCTGTAATAACTCAAAAGGCAATAATATGTAAGGAAAGTGGTCATAGCAAGTATACTAGAAGAGGATCCACCTTGTATTGTGGCAGGGGGGCTATGCAAGATATCACCTATCTGATTAGGTTAATGGACAACATTTATTGGCCTAAAAATGTGAAGTTTGCATTGCTACTAAAATGACACATGAAGGTGGAAATCTTTTGCCCAGTTTCTACTCCTGATAGAATGGGGGCTATACCAACAAGACAACAGCATTTGGGTGGGAGGAGTGTGCATAAAGAGACCACCAGTCTTTTGTAAAGCAGTGGGTCCTGTCCGAGTTCAATAGTTTTGACCATTTCCCTAACAGCTCTTGAATAATAGTAATAATAATAATAATAATAATACATGTATGTAAAAGCTCTAAAGACAAAAAGTCACTAAGGATGTTCATGCCCTGAACAATGTCACTGTTTCAACCACAAGAAAGATTGTAACTTCAAGATATCAAATCAGGAATGTCGCTTAAAAATGTGTTGAAACAAAAAGGGAGTAGTTAACAATATTAATTGGATAAACTGATGTTAATGAGACCTAAGACAATTGAACTAATCCACTCATTGCCTGCATGTAACATTTTATTTCATTGTCCACTTGTTAATTGTATGGCCAATTGTCACACAAATCTCACAGGGTACAACAATTTCTGTTCTTCTCTGTACTCTTTCACAGCCCAAGTACAAGAGTATTTTCAGTAATTTCTCAAATGCCAAGGTCAAGCCTGATATTGATTTAGTCACCTCATTTACAATGTACATGTATCTATCAGTTTCAAGGCAAAGTCCAATGTAAGGCAATCTTTGTAAGATGTTATCAAACAAAGGTCCCAGTCATTTCTGTCATATTTTTCCCCTTGTGCTCATCATCATCATCATCATCATCATAACTTTATTAATGTGTCAAAAAGATTTAGCATTACTGCTAATTGGGGACACCTAAAAGAAGTTAGTGCTCCTACCTATAATGTAATAGCACGTGTCCCACTCAGTCATAGCATCAATAATTCCCCCCCCCCCCCTTACCCTCCCATGACTGGTACCTTTGTCTTTTTAAGTTTACCAGCCACAAGTTTTTTTTGTAGCAGAATTGTTTATTTATAAATATGGCGGCAGGGAAGTGCAGCCAAGGCTTAGCCCTTGGAGACAAGTCCAGTGAAATATCCATTCCAGGGTGGGTACCCACAGTCCCACCTGATCTATACTCCCTCCAGGAGGGCACCCCTCTCCTGATTCTCTAGTTTCCCACGACTAGGGATATGGGCCTCACCCTGTAAGGCTTAGCCCTTGAAGACAGGTCCGGAGAAATATCCATTCCAGGGTGGGTGCCCATGGTCTCACCTGATCTGTACTCCCCCCAGGAGGGCACCCCTCTCCTGGTTCTCTAGTTCCATGGACTAGGGATATGGGCCTCACCCTACTGGAGACAGATGCGGACCCCGTTCAGGGTGGCTACCCCCGGTACCACCTGATCTGCTCTCCCCCCAGGAGGACTCCTCTCCTGGTCCCTGGGGGGTTTCCTAGCAACGCTTCCCTGCCACCCTGATTTTACCCATCACCTGTGCATTGTTGTCCTCAATTACCATAGATACCAACCATCCTGCCTCAAAAGAGGATCATTAAGGCTTTATTTATGGTCACTAAAAAATGAGGCTTTCAGTTGGTTTTGATGTAGGCATATGGCAGCTTAACATAAACAATTTTATTTTTAGCTTCAACACTAAATTAAATTCTTTCGAATTTTATAAACATTGCTTAAATTTGAATTCAAAATTTACAACGAAAAAGTAAAGATTCTAGCAGGTTTATGTAATTTTCATAAAAGATGTGTGGGACAAACATAGGAAAACTGTGCTTTTTACTGGTTATTTAGGTTGAAAATAAAACTTCGAAAGGTGAATCAATGTTACCCGAAATAAGTGACTGAAATCCTGTGGAGCTTCCTGTAAAACCTGCCATGAAACCATGGCAGCCCCTTGCAATAATAGTTGGTTCTGTGTAGCATGAAATTTTTGCTAAAAGTTCCCTTGGTAAATAAGTGGTTGTTTTCTTCAAAACAAGCATAATAACCTATCTTGGTTATTCTTTGTTATTCCATGTATTTGAAGAAAATACTTGAAGAATTAGCAAGTATTCGATGGTTTAACAGATAATGCACAGGGGCGAGAAGTAATGCGAGCAATGAGCATAGTCGGAATAAAATTTGCTATTATATCTACTGTAATGTCACTTTTTTGATAAGATAGCTTTGTGGCATAGCATCTTTACGGGGGGGGGGGGGGGGGGGGGGGGACTAATTGAAAGGAGTGCACTAAATTGAGTCGTAGGTATTTTTGGAAAATGCCAGGAAGTTGGGCACCCAACGAGCCAAGTTTGCCAATTAAGATCTGTTCAGATGCCTTAGCTGAAAATTCAACAGCCTGAAAGTATTACAAACAAAATCCTTTTCTCTGAAACAGTTAGCTCAGGTATGATGTCCAAGAAATGCCTTCTGAAATATTCAGTTTGACTTTCTGAGAACCAAAAATAGTATTTTTCATCCTCTTAAAAACATCAGGCGTATTTTTTACTGGGTCCTAAAAAGGTCAGTTAACATTTTCAGTTTGAGAATATTAACTTTTCATCCAATTGTAATTCAAACATCTGCCCCTCTCTGAGAAACACCATCAGTAAATTCTTTAATGATCACACACATATATAATATATACACTTTATTACCATATTTGCAAAGAAAGAAAAAAAAAACTGTTTACAATATAAAATTAAATCAGAAATAGGTAATGTTACCCAGAATAACTAGAAAGCTAATCGAGCTGAGTAACAAAAAATTATATTTACAAATGAAATATACAGGTTGGCAATAAAGCATATAGATGCTATAATTAACATTAGCTAAAAAATAAATTAATCAAGTAAAGAAAAACAATAAAAACAATACAGAAACAAAGACAAAAAAAAAAACAAAAAAAAAAACAATAGGACAAAAGAGATGGTACCAGATGAAACAAAGAGTTACGATTTTAACTAGATATAAGTCTGAAGGATGTTTAGTTTAATTTAGTTTAACACACATCATGAATGACTTGCATGTTGGTGTGTGCGTGAAAAACATTTTTCCGCATATGTTGAATGACGATAAGACTTCTTCAGCAGAACTGAGATATTCACAGCTATAAAATATAAAAGAAAATAACATAATTAATAATTACTGACCACTGTTTTTTACTGTCTTAGAAACATGCACATCAGGAAAGAAATGTGTGCATACAATCCGGTTAATCACAGCTGACTCGAAAACCCGAAGAGAAATTTGAAACAAAAATATTTAAAAAAGACGAAAATGCTTTCACTGCGAAAAGCCCTTGGAAAATCGGTTCAATTATAGAAAAGTTACGCTGAAAGTTTGTCTAAAGACGGTTAATTTACATGAGCTTAAGAAAAAAAATCTTACCTGAAAAACACATAAGCAGCACCAAGAATATGGTCGCAAAATCGGTCTTACAGTCGCAAAATTGTACCTGATGATAACGCAAATTCGTCTATACAAAGAGAACGGACTCCATATTTCTCGTTCTGCTGGTATTGATTTCTGATATTGAACCAAAGCTAAAGGTCATTTTCAGCGACTGCAGCAATGAAGGCAGCCATATTTGTTTTAGCCGCTGTACATGCGGAATGGCGTAGATTTTCAGCACCTGTCACGTGTCAAAATACTCCAAGATTCTTGGAGTATTTTGCAGCCTCGACCAGGGTCTTCTCCGCTCGACCCGCCATTTTGAATTTTAAAAAGCGGAGAAGGCCCTGGGGACGAGGTTGCAAGACAACTGTCCGTAATAACGGGGGACCGTATTCGCCGTTCCGAGGTTGCGCGGGAGATTGGGTCATGTTACGTGTCGCAAAGCATCATAGGGCTGTTTTGGGGGACGCCATTCGCTAAAAGAGAAGCGTTCCCCAAAACGAAAGACCTTAGACAACAACGGCCTGGACCACCTCGGACGCCTTATTGAGACTTATATAGTGTGTGTGCGGATGACGTCACAAACTTACCGGCGGCCATGTTGGAGGACTGACGTAATCAAAATAGTACGGTGGCCCAAAAGTGTCACGGCAATTTCAATTTGCTTACGGCAGTTTCAATTTGCTCACGGCAATTTCAACTTCGCTCACGGCAATTTCAATTTGCTCACGGCAATTTCAACTTCGCTCACGGCAATTTCAATTTGCTCACGGCAATTTCAACTTCGCTCACGGCAATTTCAATTTGCTCACGGCAATTTCAACTTCGCTCACGGCAGTTTCAATTTGCTCACGGCAGTTTCAATTTGCTCACGGCAGTTTCAACTTGCTCACGGCAATTTCAACTTCACTTACGGCAATTTCAATTTGCTCACGGCCGATTTCAACTTTGCTCACGGCGCCCCAAGTGCATCGTGAGTTTGTTCATTTTTCAGCACATTGTTCGTGGAAGCACCACAACTTCCACAAAACATCTCACAGCTTTTTGATCATCCACGAACCTTCTTCTCGCCGGCAAAATCCCGCTCAACCTTATTTCAAAACCTTGTGTAAGATTAACACAGATACTTAAAAGCACTCTGGCACTCAGAAATATGGCAGCGGATATAATAATCGAATGTTAAGGAAACGTAAGCGCTCACATTTAAAAATATCCTCAATTCAGCCAAGAGAAGAAAGTGCGAAAATTTTCAAATAATGTCTTCCAAAGAAACACACGCTTAGCTTCAAGCGGAAAGGATCGAAATTTCTATCGACAAAAGTAGCATGCTTCAGTGTTGAAACCTAGTCGGCTTAGAAAATTTCGCTTTGTAATTTGTTATTACCACAGACAAACCCAATATTTTGTAGGGTTTTTTACTGATTCGCTTGAGAGAGAGAGCAATGAAAATTTCTGGACTTCATTCACTGTTCATTCGAAACAGATCAACTACGGCAGCTATAACTCTTCGCGTACGTGACCTAGGCTTGACCTTGAGATCGCTTGCGCTTGTTATTATAAATTCCGTTAGAGCGTTGAAAGCACATTACTTTCGTACAAAAGAGAAAAATAAGACAACTTTTGGGTTGATTCCACAGCAATCAGCACCGAAGAAGAACCTTCATCCATGCTCATCTGATTGTTATAAGCTGAATGCAACTTCTAGACATAGAGTACCGAAGTGTGACGTCACACTTGTGAAATTATGGGATTTGATTAGATATTCGGAAAGGGCATGACGAAAAATGCCCGCTTGCCAAAAATCAGCATCTTATTGCAATTTGGGGGTGAGATATTGGCACCGTTATGCTCTGATGACTCCATACAAACCTTTCTAATTTTTGCCTTGGTTTATTACGTAATGACGTGAAAAAGTGTTAAGTTTAACGCTGTAAAAAGTGTTAAAAATGAAACTAGAAGTTTCGGCAATGCTGCCTTCATCAGTCAAGAGTAAACATCAACCTCCAACATCTCTGCATATCTTGATTCCGTCATGGCCCCTCTGGTCAAGCAACTTCCTACATATGTTAAAGACACAAACCACGCCCTTCAAATCATGGATTCGTTCACTTTTGCCGGCCCTAATCGATATCTCTTCACCATGGATATCAAATCACTCTACACAGTCATTCCCAATAATGAAGGACTTGAGAGTTTAAAACACCATCTAAACCTGCGTCCTAAACAGGAACCCCCAACGGATACCATTGTTCGCTTGGCGGAGTTGGTCCTTCACCTCAACTCCTTTGAATTCAACGACAGCTACTACCAACAAGTAGGAGGAGTTGCTATGGGTACGAAAATGGGCCCCAACTACGCTTGTCTCTACGTTGGGTATGTCGAAAACAGAATGCTTCAGGACTACCAAGGTGACAGACCTGAACTGTACAAACGCTACATCGATGACGTCGTTGGTGCTACTTCTGGTTCCCGCCAAGATCTCGAAGAGTTCATAAGCTTCTGTTCAACATACCATCCTGCACTCAAGTACACCTTTGAAATTAACGAAACATCGATTCCTTTCTTAGACCTCCGCATCTCCATAACTGAGAACAAGATAACAACCTCTATCCACTATAAACCTACGGACACTCACAACTACCTTCACTACGGGTCATCTCACCCTCCTCCTTGCAAGAACGCCATCCCGTATAGTCAATTTCTTCGCCTGCGTCGAATCTGTTCCGACCAGGAGGACTACAACACCAAATCTAACGAGATGGCGTCTTATTTCAAGGCGAGAGGCTACCCAAGCGAGGTAGTTGCAGCCGGTCAAACAAAGGCAGCAAACATCAGCCGTCAGAGTGCCCTAGAGAGGTCAGGATACCCGGCATCTGCTGAGAGACCTGAAAGGGTTCGCCTTGTACTAACTTACCACCCAAAGAATCAGGATGTCAAGAAAATCCTGTTAAGGAACTTTGGTATTCTGACCGACGATCCTCGAACAAAGGACATTTTCACCACGCCCATGTGCGTTTATCGGCGGGATACCAATCTTCGAGACATCCTGGTTCACAGCACCTTTTCATCGCACCCGGACCAAGAACAAGCTGGAACATTTCCTTGCAAACGAGCAAGATGCAGGACATGTGCCTTCACTGGAGGGACTTCCAATATCAACCACACGAACGGAATCATACACCTCAAAGGACGCCATAGCTGCACCACGACCAGTGTCATTTATACCATCATTTGTACCCGCTGTCAAGTTTTGTACATTGGGGAGACTGGTCGCCGGCTCGCAGACAGATTCGGCGAGCACCTCCGCTCTGTGGAAGGCTACAATCACAGCCAACGCTATTGCAACGGAGGATTCCCCGTTGCCGAACATTTCAACCAACCGGGACACTCAATCAACAACATGTCGGTGTCGGTGATAAAGAAAGTCACGGGAGCAACTGCCACACGACAGAGAGAAGAAATGAGGCTAATCTTTCTACACAAGACCTTGGCGCCTCGTGGAATTAACATTGACTTTAAATTCTAATTTTCCATGAGGCTACGTTGGCTTCATGTTTTATTCTCTGTCGCATTTATGCGCGCTAAGCGCGCGCTCGAATTCGCGTTTTATTTGAATATTTTTGAATAGCGTACACACAACAAATTGTACGTGTGCACGAGCGTTTGTCTCGTAAAAGTAATACAAACACTGATGAAGGGGTTATACCCGAAACGTCTGACTGTCTTTGTCAGTTCTTTTTCGGCATTCAGACTTAAATTTAAATTTCAATATTAAGAGTAAAAATGTGTTCGTTGCTAACGTGTGCGAAAATTCAAAAAATTCAAATTCACGCGCGCCGAAGAAAAGCGCGCGCAAGGCTAGCATACGAGTTAATTATGAAAAGCCAAAGTCTTGGTTCAAACCACTCGGCGCCAAAGTCCTGTAATTGAAAATGAACCGCATTTCTTCGCGTCTTCTCCTGATCTGGTCACCTAGATTCGCTTTAATCACCGCTACCATCATGTCGCTGAGGTTGTGGTTTGGTCTCGCTGATAAACTCCCGTTCCTGGACATCTATATGATCCCCGCGACAACCGCATATCAACATCTGTTTACTACAAAGACACTGATAGTCATTCTTATCTTGACTTCAGCTCGTCGCATCCATCAAAGTGTAAATCATCCATTCCATACAGTCAGTTTCTACGGCTGCGAAAGATCTGCAGTGACGATGTTACACTCCGACAAAATGTTCTTTAATCTTTCTTCGAAAACAGACGCATACACAGAAAATATCGAGTGATCCGACTTTTTACAACTCGAACTTCGCACATGGGATTCTTTTACATCCCATAATATCAACTCGGGACTAGGCCCAGTCTCTTGCGACTTGCTTGCTACACACTCCCCCTCCAGCTGAAATGTCGTCCCGACATTTGCATAGTACATATGAGCTATACTTAATTTTAATTACAAAGGCAACTGAAAGACAAATAAACACTGATTCTGGTGGCCCTAGTGGCCGCTGCTGAAATGAGTGTCATTTCCTATTTAAACTAAGTAAACGTATTGACAGCACTGACTTGGTCATTGTTCGTTTGTGACAATCCTGTGTGTCCTTTCAGTAATTAATTCCGAATACTATCAGTTACTCAGTTCCTGCATTTAAATCCTTCTGGTCTACCATGGTGACGTTGTCCACTGGTATGGAGAGAATGTCAACCCATAGTATCATGTGTTATCAGTAAGACATGCCTAGTACTGGCCTATCCATACGGGCTGTGGAAATGGAATCGGTAACTGTGGTTGGTACAGTGGGTACCACGGGATGTGTTGGGTGCAATTAGGCAGTAGCCAGCCAGCCATGACTGGTGGGGACATCACCTGGGGGGCTTGGATCACGTCTACTACAGGATTCAGTCGCTGATACTCTGGTACTCCCAGCTGGTTATAAGTAAGGATCAGGGGTGGTTGTCTGTCTCTCCTTGGCCGCGTAGTAGCCGCTAAGTGTTCGTCAGAATCCGAATCTGCACTTTCTGGGGAATTGCAGCCCTCTGTTTCAAATAGTTCGGCTTCTTCTGCTGCCTGTGAACCATCATCCACTTCTGGGTCAAACTGGGTCTCAGAGTGAATATCGGAATTTTCCTCAGAATCCATAGGGTGACACTGTTCCTCTGGGTCAATAGACGGGGTGTCTATTTCATGTCCATCACGGTCAGCGTCGTGGGCAACAGAAGGATATGGTATATCAATTCCATATTCATCGTCAGAACTTTCTTCATTGCCTCCGGAGGGAGATACTTGTAGTGCAGTGCGGGTAGGTTGGGTCAACTTGCGAAACCCTCTCTTGTAGTCTGGCAGATCTAATGGTAAGGCATCACAGGGAAGGAGCAAATTACGGTGTAGTACTCTCTGTTTGCCACGTCCATGCTCGGGTTTTATTCGGTAGACTGGGCTGTCAGATATACGTTCTTCGACTACATGTATTTGCTGTTCCCAGTGTGAACGGAGTTTCCCGGGTCCTCCTCTTTCTGAGAGATTTCTCACAAGTACACGGTCACCAGGGTGTAGAACAGCACTAGAAGCTTTCCTGTCATAATACGCTTTACCTCTGACAGATGATTTCTCAGTTCGCCTGGATGATAGGGCGTATGCTTGTCGCATTTCTGTTTGCCATTTCTTTACATAATCCGGGTAATCACACTGCTGATCGTCGTTGCCTACATCAAACATCAGGTCAACTGGTAAACGTGGCGTACGGCCAAACATTAGGTAAAATGGAGAAAAGCCAGTGGCTTCATGCTTTGTACAATTGTAAGCATGGATGAGTTTGTTCAAAGAGTCTTTCCAGTTTGCTTTCTTTCCCTCCGGTAGGGTTCTCAACATTGATAGCAGGGTACGGTTCATGCGCTCCACCTGTCCGTTGCCCTGTGGGTGATATGGGGTGGTCCGAGATTTAGTCACCCCACTCAGGCGTTCAAGGTGATGAAACAATTTGTTTTCAAACTCTCCACCTTGATCGTGGTGTATACGTGCGGGAAAACCAAACCTTGGAATAAACTCGTTGTAGATCTTCTCAGCAGCTGTGCGGGCTGTCTTGTTGCGTGTCGCGTACGCTTGTGCATATCTAGTAAAATGGTCGACAATAAGCAATACGTATTCATATCCACCCTTGCTCTTGTCCAGATGTAGAAAATCGATGGACACCAGTTCAAAGGGTGCCGATGTCATTATGCTGCTCATAGGTGCCTTGGCAGTCGTGTTAGGTTTCTTCTGTTTAAGGCATGTGCACCTGTGTTTCACAAACTGTTCAATGTCATCATACATATGGGGCCAGTAAAAGCGAGATCTTGCCAGATCAGCTACTCTCTCCACTCCGAGGTGTCCCATCTCTACATGAAGTTCCTTTAACACCAATGGTATAAACTGCTTCGGCAGGACTAATTGTATGTTAGAGCTAGTTCGTCGCCGTAGAATACCATTATCATCAATTTCCAGTTTGTTCCATTCTCGTACCAGGGTGGTGACATCACGGGGATCGTGTTTCAAATGGGTTCCATGCGGTCTGGCTCCATGGGACTTGTATTGGATTACTCGACTAATAACAGTGTCCTTGTGCTGTGCCTCCTTGATTTCTTGTGGGCTGAATGTCTTCATGTCTAGATCCCCAAGTGTAAGTTCAGCTGTTGTCAAACCACCAGTGATCGCTGTTATCCACGGAGTTGTACCTTTTGACTGTTCCCTCACTGCTTCGATTGTGGCTCCAAGGACTTCCTGAGATACTTCTTCGGTACAGGTTCTCATGTATCTGTCCATGTCTAATGGCATCCTTGACAGAACATCTGCGTCAACATTCAAGTGACCGGGCCTATACTTGATGGTAAAATTATAGTCCGCCAATTCCTCCACCCATCTATGACCGGTTGCATTCAACTTGGCCGATGACATAACGTACGTCAGTGGGTTGTTGTCGGTGAATACAACGAAAGACGGCGCATAGAATAGATAGTCCCGGAATTTGTCAGTGATGGCCCATTTCAGGGCCAGAAATTCCAGTTTCCCGGAATGAAGATGATAGTTACGCTCTGCTGGTGTGAGTGTCCTTGAGCCATATCCAACAACTCTCAGCTTGCCCTCCTGTTCCTGATACAAGACCGCTCCAAGGCCTTCACACGAGGCGTCTGTGTGTAACACAAATGGTTTCTCAAAGTCAGGGTAAGCCATCACTCCTGGCTGCAACAAAAGGTCGACTAAGAGGTTTAGTCGTTCTTGATGTTGTTCAGTCCAATTGATTTGTTGGTTTGATGACAGTTGTCCTCCTGGAGGTGTCGACCTCTTGGGCTCTTTCCGTTTCCCAGTTGTGATGCCTTGGTTACTTATGCCTTTAGCTGATGACAGTAGGTCATAGAGTGGCTTAGCTAGTCTGGAGAAGTCCTTTATGTACTGCCGGTAATAGCTAATGAAACCGAGGAGTTTGCGTAGGGCACCTACAGTCTTTGGCTTCATTTCTTTGAGGGCTGTTACGGCTGCCAGATCAGCGGGATCCATTGTGTAACCATCCGCTGTAACTATTTTTCCCAAGTAACGAACACTTGGCTTAAACAGATCACACTTCTTTGCCTTAAGTTTAATGCCATGTCCTTGCAAACGTTTCAGTACCTGTCTTACATCTTCTACATGCTCCATAAACGTTTTACTATATACTAGGATGTCGTCCAGGTAGGGGATACATATCTCATCTCGCAAGCCCTCTAAGCAGTTCTCCATGTACCTCTGATAAGCTGCTGGGGCATTTTTTAGACCAAATGGAATGCGGTTCCATTGGTACAACCCCCAAGGTGTGATGAATGCTGTTAAGTGGCGGTGTTCTTCTGCTACGAATCCCTGGTGATACGCTTTCCCTTGGTCGAGAACTGAGAAGTGGGTGTTACCACTAAGGCTGTTCAGGATGTCTTGGATACGGGGGATCGGTTGGCGATCATCTTTGGTTTTGCTGTTTAATTGACGATAATCGACACATAATCTTAAGGTACCATCTTTTTTTCTGACGCAAACCACTGGTGATGAATATGGTGACTTTGATTTGCTTATCCAACCACGAGTAATCATGTCTTGCAGATGCGCTTTTACCTCTCCGTACAGGGGCTTTGGGATGGAGTTGTAAGTTTTCTGCACTGGCTTATCATCATTAAGGTTAATATCAAGTTCCAATTCCCTAGCATAACCAATGTCACCGTCATCCATAGCAAAGGCTCCGGACTCCTCCTTTAACATTGCCTCTACTATTCCTCTCTGTTCACATGACAAATGGCTCAGGTCAACTGGCGGAACCCATTGTCCTTCTCCTTCGAACTTTTCAGACTTTCGATTACCATCAGTTGCATCATTTCCGATGTTAGCTTCCTCTGTAACACTACTTCTGCTTTCAGGCTCCTCTTGCTTGTTGTCTTCGAATGGCAATGGGGTAACAGACTGCACTAACTGTATCGTGCCCAGTTCGGTACGTTTGTGTAAAGTTATCCCTCTCTGTGTCTGGTTGCATACTGGGATAAATATTCTGCTCGACGACCCGGCCTGGATCCGGTTAAGGCATTCTTTCACTTCTAGTCCCTCAGGCCACATCCCGTCTTCTTTAGGTTCAAACACAACTGGTACATCTTCCTCTAATGGCCCAAAGTGCACTGGGCACTTAATCCTTACACTCTCTCCTGGTGCTAGATGTATGTCATGCTTTCCAACCCTAAGCACCCCGGTATCAGCCTCCTTTTCCTTGGTTTGAAGGAAGTTAACAAGCGATTTTGCCTTGCCTCCCACTACTGATGGAAATGAATCATTCACTATTTGCGTTAAAACATTTGGGGCGTCAGGACTCCCATTTCTTTTTATCACCTCTTCAATGACATTAAACCCGATGATGGGATGTTCTTGGTTATCCTGACTTCCTACGAGTATGGGAATTGTCAATAGTTCAGACTCATCGTTCCCTCCGGCTAGCTGAAAATCTACCTTGACCCAACCATCATATGGAATTTCCGTACCATTAACAGCTTGAAGATTCAGTTCCTCTCCCTCCAGTAACTCACTGATGTCTCTTACTGGTTCTTCAGGTAAATGAATCTCTTTCCAACGCTTCGACATAACACAGACCTGAGCACCAGTATCCCACAGGGCATCCACTCTTCTCCCCTGCAGTACACAGCTTACCATACATCTTCTTCCCACTAACTTGGTCAATTTTGTACGCTGTCGTGGTGTTAGATGAGAGGGAAATGACGTATTCATGTCTCCAACACTTGCCCTGGTTTGTCTGGATTCCACCTCTCTAATGGCTTGGCAAAGTTTTTTGTGTTCCTCCCAATGTGTCCTCTGACACACTTTTGAACAATAATAGCTGGCATGGCACTGTGAGCAGCGTAAGTGCCTATTGCCCTGTTGTTCCCTTTTCCCGCAATTCATGCATTGTTGGGACTGTTCATGTATCTTCTGGGTTGCCCCCTGTCCCGCGGTGGCGACCCCATGCCGTTTCCCTGAAGATGTTCTGGGCTTTGTAACGTTGGTCTGAAACACTGGTAACTGAAATGTCCTCGCCCTCCACAACTGAAGCAATGGTCACAACGGTAACCCACACCTTCTCTTTGGCAACTCAAGCAACCCCTGGGGCGTGACCTCCCCTGCTCTACAAATCTGTATTGATTTGGGGGACCAGTGTTACGTTGGTTTCCCATGGTTTCCCTGATGGCTGCTAGTTCTGCTTTCATCTCTCTAACTTCAGTAAGTAAGTTGCCTTTTGCTGGCTTTTCCGGGGTCTTACCCTCCGCCACACCTTGATTTTCACCTGAGGAAACCATTTGAGCTACTTGTTGTAAGGGGCCCTGTCTCAGGTGCTGTTCACGCCGGGGGCCAAGCTTTTGACATCGTTCCATTTCATTGCAAACTGCTTCATTTAGCTTTTCAAACAGTTCTTCATCCGTCACTTCAACATTTTGAAGGTAAGGCTTTACTTCTGATTTAATACTGTCACTCTGTAAGCCAGTTAGCAATGAGTGTAGGAACATGCATTGGACAAGCTTAGGGTCATACTTCAAATCAGAACCTGCTTCTTGGGAGGCGAACAGTACTTTCTGCTTAAGGTCCAGGAGGCGGACAAGAAAGTCCTGGGGGGTTTCAGCACCCTCTTGAACCCCAGAACTGAGCATTTGGTACATTTCAGTCGCCCCTTTTTCTTGGTAGTGCGACCGAAGAATTTTACGTAGTGTGGCTAAAGTCAAATCGGGCTTACCTTCAAGGTAACTTCTTAGCCTTAGTCCAGGATTGATCGCCCGGATGACCGCCTCCGTTACATCCTTTTCGTTGTAGCCACGATTTAACCCAGCGTTAATTTGATGAGCCAAGCTGGTAAAGCTAAGTCGATCCTTTTGACGCGAATCCCCGATCTGTCCCGATATTTTAAACTCTTTCTTGAATGGTGGGACTGCTGTAAATCCTTTCGATGTATCTACACTCAGCACACTCGCCTCAGGCTGACCTGATTTCTGCTCGGATGCCTTCTTTTCCGTGTCCTGTTCGCTCTTGACCTTCGCAGGAGATTTCTTCTTCGCCACAACCGTCGCTCTCAGTTTCTGCAATGCTTCTATTTCTAATTCTTCGGCGTCCAAGTATTTAGTAACTCGTTGAATTAGGGCAAGGCGGCCCGTCTCGTTCTCCTTTAACTCGATTTGTAATTCCACACATAGCTCCCGAAGATTCGCTTCGTCTAACTGACAAACTGCGGCTCTTAATTCGATCTGGGTTTCTTCCACTACGCTGGCCATTCCTCTGTGTCACGTCGGGGTCACCAAATGTTACACTCCGACAAAATGTTCTTTAATCTTTCTTCGAAAACAGACGCATACACAGAAAATATCGAGTGATCCGACTTTTTACAACTCGAACTTCGCACATGGGATTCTTTTACATCCCATAATATCAACTCGGGACTAGGCCCAGTCTCTTGCGACTTGCTTGCTACAACGACAATGATTTTCACAATAAAGCAACAACTATGGAGACATATTTTGCGGCACGTGGCTATCCTCATGACCTCATAACAAGAGCACGCGTCCAAGCGGAAGCAAAACGAAGAGACAATCTACTTGACATCACTCCCGGAAATGACACTGCGTCGACCGCCCACCTCTGGTCATCACATACCACCCCAAAAACGTCGACGTTTGTAACATCCTTCTGCGAAACTATTCCATCTTACGCGATGACAACACCACGAGTGCTATTTTCAACAAGCCGCCGCTAAAAGCTTTCCGATGCGCAAAGAATCTAAAAGATTTGCTAGTCCATAGCAGTTTGCCGTCAGATCTCCAACGTCAGGCGGGTACGTTTCCATGCAACCGACGTGACTGCCGTACCTGTCCTTTTATCAATTCCAGTGACAGTATTAGAACTACAAATGGACACATCAAGATCTCGGGACATTATACGTGCATCACAAGCCAATTGGTCTACTGCATTTCATGCCGTAAATGCCCTGCAATTGTCTACATTGGCGAGACAGGCCGTCGTCTTGGAGACCGCTTCCGTGAACACCGATTGGATGTGATCAAAAAGAAAGTTGCGCTGCCAGTGCCTGAACATTTTACGAGACCAAACCACAACCTCAGCGACATGATGGTAGCGGTGATTAAAGCGAATCTAGGTGACCAGATCAGGAGAAGACGCGAAGAAATGCGGTTCATTTTTAATTGCAAGACTTTGGCGCCGAGTGGTTTGAACCAAGACTTTGGCTTTTCATAATTAACTCGCCTTGCGCGCGCTTTTCTTCGGCGCGCGTGAATTTGAATTTTTTGAATTTTCGCACACGTTAGCAACGAACACATTTTTACTACTGATGAAGGCAGCATTGCCGAAACGTCTAGTTTCATTTTTAACACTTTTTACAGCGTTAAACTTAACACTTTTTCACGTAACTACAATTAACGCTGCGCAGGATACATATTTATTTATCATTACGTAATGAACCAAGGCAAAAATTAGAAAGGTTTGTATGGAGTCATCAGAGCATAACGGTGCCAATATCTCACCCCCAAATTGCAATAAGATGCTGATTTTTGGCAAGCGGGCATTTTTCGTCATGCCCTTTCCGAATATCTAATTAAATCCCATAATTTCACAAATTTAGTTTTTGTGACGTCATCACTTCGGTACTCTATTGAGATACTGACATGTACTGAGGGGTGTGATTACAGAATCGGGAAAATATTAACCGACCGAAATGAAATCAAGACAAATCTACTATTTATATGTGGGAAAAATCTGAGACCTTTCGGAGTATACAGAACGGCAGAATTGAAGGATTTTGCCCGATTCCACGGCGATAGCGTGAATTTTTTTTATGTCGGCCCGACGTTTTTGCCTGCGTGACATATCTCGCGACATAGCCCCTTTAATTGAAATTGCCGTGAGCAAATTGAAATTGCCGTGAGCGAAGTTGAAACTGCCGTGAGCAAATTGAAATTGCCGTGACACTTTTGGGCCACCGTAAAATGGTGACTGAAACAACATAACTTGAGCAACCGATGCTGCCAAATATGCTAAAATCTCGAAGGCCTCATTCAGAAACATCCTGTGAGTATTCTATCTTTGTTTGGAAATGCCAAGCGCTTCGAAAAATTATTTTAGTTTTGTAGTTGACGAATTCTCAGAGCTTGTGCATACTATAAAATCGCTATGTTCTCGACACTCAGATTTTCTGTGTCGAGAACACAGCGATTTTATAGTATGCACAAGCTCTGAGAATTCGTCAACTACAAAACCAAAATAACTTTTCGAAGCGCTTAGTATTTCTAAACAAAGATAGAATACCCTTAGGAGGTTTAAATGAAGCTTTTCGTGAAAATTCGTTGTGAGAATTTCCGAGGCATTTTTAAAGACTCCTTTGAAGATCGTGCCCGGCTGCCGGGCTCACTCTACTAATCGCTGAAGTTTTTCCACTAGTTCAACCCAAATTCCCTGAAAATCAACCGTACCTTTTGCTTTCCAACCGAAAATACCGGTTTTCTTGGCTAAATAGTAAGCACCCGGGGAACAAGTTCTCCACAGAAACCACTTCGAAACAAAATTTCGTGCAGACAAATTTCAGCGTGCACTCAAGGAACCGACAAACTGCAGCTATAGAAATGCTACAAGACTGATTGTACGATTTGTCGCGACCATGAAAATGATTCCATTTTATAAGAAAATAATATTGTTGACGTAAAACCGATTTTATAAGTGTGGCTGATTTTTTACTCTGTGATAATGTTTTCAAGGTTTTAAAAAAATTGGGCCGGCAAATCGGCAAATCGAATTGATCGAAACAAATTCGGCCCTAGTTTTGAAAGAAAAGGGGTTTTGGGATTTAAATTAGCACAAATGACAAAAAAGCACTGTACATTAGCTACCTTTTCGAATGCGTGCCTATGATTACGTGAGGTCCGTGGGGAAATATTGGTGTCGCTCTATTTTTATGCAAAAAAATAAAGAACGAGACCAATATTATCGTTTGCGGTCTTCTGCAGTTTACTTTTATTCCCCAATACGCAGGCCCGTAGCCAAACGAAAATCAGAAGAAAAAAACACTCCTTTCATTTATTTTTTTTGTAATGCATAACCTCTTAAAAGTAAAGTAAAGTAAAACTTTATTTCAGCACTGGGTGGCCCATTCAGCTCGAAGGCTGGTATCCAGAGGGGCCCTGCATTTAAAAATACTTTACATTATGCTAATTACAAAGGCTAAAAAATACATTAGAGGACTAGGCAAATTACAATGCTAATTTAAATAAGAAGGCAAAAAATGTATTACTAAAATTTATGATAAAAAAATGTTTTTGCTAGGCGGCAGAAAGTCTGTATGTTAGCAGCGCTTGCGATATTTGCAGGGAGTTCGTTAAAAATTTTCGCGCCACTAAAAACAAAGGTATTTTCCCCATAATTTCGTTTGACCTTTGGAAGGGAAAGCCTATTGCTCTGCCTTGTAGTACAGTTATGAATTTCGCTAAATCTAGTAAAATATGATATAAAATAGCCAGGAACTAAAGAAAGAAGACAAAGAAAAACAATTAAATTTAGCTTTATGATAATAGCGCCTGCTTGAGAGAGTTGACCAGTGTAAATATTCCATTGCCTCGGAGGAGCGTATACAACGAGTAATTATCCGGGCAGAGAGATCCAATGCTTGCACTAGTATTCAAAATTTTATTTTTACCGATGCAAGCGGCCCCAGATCGCCTCATGCAAGCTACGGCCCTGATACGGACCGAACAAGCTAGTTCAATAAAAGTTTTTACCACAATGGCTTTTGAAACATTTTGTTGGCTTATTAATGCATCCATTTTCGGCAAACGCACGCATGCGCCCAACTGCATAAACTTGCATTTTTCAGGCCACTTTGCGAAAAGTATTACCGATATTGTTTACCAGCTATAAAAAAATAATGTTATTACAAATATGGTTGTTGTTCATCGTGGTGTGTAAGATAGGTGAATGCTTGTTCCTTTGTCTCACGATGGAGTCACTTTGCGTTGTTGATGGTCACGTTTCGACAGCTATTACTGCTAGTCTTCATCAGGCGATGAGGTCGACTGGTTACGTGTCGCTTATGAAGCACGTTGGTTTGTTGCCATTGGTGCATTTTGATCCTCATTATCATTCCGAATGGATGTTTTTCCCTCACAGGTCCGATTTGTTATCGATCGCCTGTTGTGTTGTTGTTGTTGTTATTTCCATGCTTCAGGAATTTCGATTCCACTATCTCTGTTGATATTATTAGGATGAAGCCTTGTATGCATGGCCTCTTCAACCCTACGGGTGTACCAGTGTGGGTCACGGTCAATAAACTTAACCTCGTTCCAAATCGGATAGTGCAGTCGAAACGTCGTGATCAACATCTTAAAGTGACTCCATCGTGAGACAAACGAACAAGCGTTCACCTATAAAAAATGTTTCTAGTTAATAGAAAACAGTTTTCTTTTGTTCAATGTTTCATAAAAGCGATTTGGCGACATGAAGTCGCGAGCGGTCCATCTTTGCAAAATTCGGAGTGCTCAGGGAACCAATCAGAATGCTTCTTTTCATAATGGACCATTTTGACATATGACAAATGTTTATACATATACTCACGCATAATGCGCGCAAGTAGGCAGGTATTCGAAGGTATATACAATGAGGTGTTCTATAGTCAAAATTGTCGCCTTTCTGTTGATATTCAGTATAATTGTGGGACTGGAAATATTTATTATGCATTCGAAAGATGACGGGCAGTCGTTGTTGTCAAGTGAATTTAGCCAGTTTAGATCGGAGAAAAAATCACACGAATCTTGGATTTCAGGTAAGATATATAACCTATATTACGACTCCGATACGAACTCAGAGTGTTGAGCCACGAAGCACAGGTGTGTAAACAGAAAATGAAATCACTATCTCTGTGGTAAACATTTAGTGCTAAGGACCCATAAATTTCCTACTGAGTGTTAGCCGAAGTAAGAAAGTGAAGCTTGAGCACACGAGGCAGAGATAAAATTCACTGAACACGGTGGGATTCGAACCAACGACCTCCGGCTTAGATCTTATTAACAATCTGAAGGTACTTAAGGTGATCGGTGCGATTTCCACCGCGAGGTCAGTGAATTTTTTCTTTGCCTCATGTGGTCAGCATTTCATTATGGGTTGTATTCCCACGGAGTTAATTCTCTGATTTTTATTACGACTCCAACTGTCGGGGTACACAACGTCACCATTTTTACAATTTCGTCGTCAATTACCAAATCAAATTGTGAACTTCAAAACGTACGTAGCTCGCTATTTTGGCTAACTTTAAAGTTAATTGAACAACAAATAAAAAATGAAAACGTGGGGAAAATGTGAAAGCGTTTCGAAAATTTGTGACGAATTCAAAACATCTGCAATTAATATAAAATTTGCGATATGATTCCGGCAATTAAGTGGTTTCTCGAACCATTAAAATGAAACTAATGGTAACTAAAAATGGGTATGTAAATATATCTCTATGGATATAAACCAGAATATAGTTAGAAGTCGTCACTATTATGCTTTGAAACACCTCGTAATTATTGCCAAGTATTTTTAAAGAATACCTTTCCATGCCTCGAAATGTTCTGTTTGTTAATAACGATAAGATTAGTTCTGAACGAACGATCGCTTTAAAAAATAACACCTTAACGAAAAAATCTGAACTAATAATATTAGCTTATATTTCTTTAGTTGTTGAAGTGTAGCTGAGTACAGTAATAAATTACCGTGAAAAAACAAACAACATCCGTTGTCGTGATTTCTAAAAAACAATCAACAACCGACTAATTTATTGAGGTATGTGCATATCTATAAATGGCATTACTAAATCATTACTGCAAAAACATCGTTTAGAAATTAAAGCCGGGAAAGGAGAGAAATTCTCTTCTGATGACATATAAACATATCGTGTCTGTAATCATGCGAAAGCAGCATTTGATCTACAGATAGCATGCTGGATCAATACTATTAAAGAGAAATAGAAATCCTTGAAAACAGGATATTTTTCAGTCCGGCATTTCATAGAAGAATTTTAAACGTCAGTCATCATAAAGTTTGCATGATAATAGAAAATAAGGTTTATTGGCAACTTCATTTTTCTGACAGAAAGAAACATTTAAAAATTATAAAGAACCGTAGCCAGGATTACACATATAAATTAAAAAAATATAAAAAAATGTTTCTGGCTATAATACCGCAGTATAAAATTTCGAGGTTTCGGCTGTTCTACTAAACAACCTTTGATGGATAAAAATGGAAAATGTATACAAAAATAGGTGAGACTATTGAATAAAATTGTGATATATGATATTCGTGCGACATGATATTCGTGTTGCTGATAAGCCCATTAAGTATTTTACAAAGTTTCCTTCTTCTAAATTCAGACCTTGGATTGAGCTTCAACCAAATGTGGTTACAAAATACCATTGTGGCGACTGTCCATGGAACTATGAATGTGAAATTGGAAGATGTTTTGAAACAAGAAAGAAAGCGTGAGAAATGGGAAGTCTTACGCAAGAGGCTCTAACCAGTCTAACATCGCTAAACATGCGGGTCTTCTACTTTAAAAATTGCCTAGTGATCGACAGAGTGCTCGATAAGGTTTTTTTTCGTTTTGTAAAACTTAAGAATCTTGGCACACCGATTTAACCAGCTATGGCGACAACAATTCAAGGCCGCTACATAATCAGTACACCATTTTTCTGCAAAAGAACAATTAGGTTATTGACACATATCATTTTTTTACTTTATTATTCATTCAATATTCTCACCTGTTCTTGTATCAGAATTCAGTCGTCACTTTCCATTTTTGTCCTTCGTCAGAAGGTTGTAGCTGTAGACTGACAGCCGAAAGTTCGAACTTTTATAAATTGTATATAGCCAGGGAACGTTTTTATTTTGAAATTTTTAAAAAAGTAACATTTTGTTAGTTTTTAGGAGTGTTTGGTGTAGCCTGTTTCATTACGTAGGTTATGATTTCCTAGTCGAAATTTATATTATTTATGGCTATCCTATGATGAGGATTTTTAAGAGGCCAGCTTCTTTGGTATCGTTCTTAAAGTATTAAAATTCAATTTTCTGTCTGTTTTAAGACGGGTTCAATTTGAACATTTCTCATTTTTTGCTTGATGTCGGGAGGTGAAGAATGTTTCGTTGTGTCCATTTAAAGTCATGGATGCGGTTAAGTTGTACTTGCTGCATATAGTTTCTATTTTCTAAATCAGACATGGCTGGTATTTATCAGCTATTTCCAGAGTTATAAGTTATCTTCCAAAAACAAGAACAAATTATGGAATATTTAATATAAGATTTCAAAGTCCATCAATATGGAATCCAGCGATGAAGATATGAAATCTTCTTCATTGTCTTTAAGGGAAAGAAACACCACTTTATCAAAGATTGTTCAGTAGTTTTCTGTACATCGCTCCTCTTAGATAAAAATGCTGTTTTACAATACGATAATTATTTATTATTACCAGTTATCGCGTTCGAAGAACGCAATTCAAATTTCGTGTTGGTTGTCCTGTGGTTTATGTGCAGTAAAATTTGAGATTTTTTGGTAGACGGTCTTCCAAATGGCCGCCCCTATTGGTTTTTTTTTTTCAGGGACTCATTTCCGCCGGAAATTCCTTCGAACGCGTCTCCATAATCTGTGATTACTGCTAGTTTATAATATTAGTCTACTGGCCCCGGTTGTTCAAAAGGTGGATAGCGCTATCCACCGGATAAATCACTATTCAGTGGATAGGTATTAACAAAATCCTTTGTGTTATCACCTGGATAGTGATTTATCCGGTGGATAGCACTATCCACCTTTTGAACAACCGGGGCCTGATATTTCTGATTTGGCGTGCGGGTTCGATCCCAGGCCCCGGCGTCATATGTGACATATGTGGGTTGAGTTTGTTGTTGGTTCTCGTCCTTGCTCCGAGGGTTTTTCTCCGGTTTTCCTCCCTCTAAAAAAAACAACATTTTCAAATTCCAATTCGATCCGAAAACAGTGGAAGTAAGAGCCACCTGGTAGATTTTGAAATTCCTATTAATTTAACATTTGGCCATTGTTTATTTGCTTCTAAAGACTGTTTACAAAAGCAGTTGTGCGCTTTTTCAATTACATCCTTTTCCAAGCAGTTAAAATCATTTGCAGCGTAGATGCGTAAGATTTTAGACCCATAAAAAGACTGGGGAGGAAAAGTGAATCAATAACAGGTTTATTGGTAATATTATTTGCTTGTTTCTGAGAAATCAAGGTATAGTGTCCTTTCGCAAAAAAGGATCGTCGTGTTTTTTTTTTAGTTTATTTTACATACATTGAAGTTACCATTTGCAGAAAAACTAATTCAGAGATAGGTGTAATTTGATAAGAAATAGAACACAAACCGCGGTGATAAACATATTGAACTTATTCATTTTTGATAAAACTTGACGTTTCGTATGCTACTACATACATTTTCACTAAGTGACCGTTACAGTGTTGAAAACTATACTTATATAGTATTGAAAAGGGACTGGGACCGAGATTAAGTACAGCTAATTAATAAAGCATCAGCTTCTCGCTACTGACGTTTGCATTAAAAGCTGGCTTCAGTTCTTGTATAAACAATGTTTCTTTGATTTTACAGTGGAAATCAGTTTTGCCCGACGCTAAGATATCAAAATGATCCCACTTGATGTTATGTGTAATTGTTGACAATTTCTATTTTTTTCATTGCATGCCAAGGTTATCTAAAAATAATATTTCTCAACTATTATTGATTTCCTAAATTTCTTACAATGGTGGTTTTCTAGCCTTTTTGGGGGGGTGGGGGAGAACGAGCGATGAGTTAAACCGCGGAATGAGACGAGTCAAAAGACGCGACCAAGGGTACGCCCCTCCACACTCCTGTCACTCCTCCCAGCTCCCGAACCTTTTGCAAAACCAAAATGACGACCAACCACCAAATTCAGCACTCGCCTACCAAAAAAATAAAATGCCTGCAGGCTAGTGGATTTCAGTTTCATAATATATATGACATTTCTTGTTTTGCAGAAATGAAAAGATTAGCTGTGAAAAGCTCCGTGGTAAGAGAACATTTTTTCAGTTCACTATGGGCGCGTTTTTTTAGGGCATATTCTGACGGCTATTCTGGCCATTGAAAGAACAGAATACCTCCGAATATTGCACCTTTTCCTCTCGTAAACTATGGACAGAAGTCACTACTTTGGCTATTTTGTGTACCTGAAAAATATTTGGTGTGTGAGAAAGTAAACAAGTTAGTTTTGTTAGCGTATTCTGGTTTCACAATGACCAGAATAGGTCCCAAAAACGCTTCCTAATTATAAGTAAAAGGCTGTTCTTTTCCCCCATCACCCCCCACCTCCCCCCGCGTGATACTAAGGTCAAACTATTCCATCATACATGCAATCCTATATTTCAGGTGACCAGCGAACAAAGGCTAGAATCCGTCAAACAAGCCTGTGGGAAAACACAAAAATCCTGGGATTCTCTCTCTCTAACAGAAAAAAAGATCCTGGCTAAACACATCTTGGTTAATGATGAACACAAGTTCCTGTTCTGTTCTGTGCCTAAAGTTGCCAGCTCAAACTGGAAAAGGGTCCTAATCGTGCTCGAAGGTGAAGCAATTAACAGTGAAGCAATTATCGATAAAGCTATCCAACACGGCACCTTTAAAAATTTAGGGGATTCGCCTCCTTTGGAAGTGAAACGCAAACTCAGAGAATACTACAAGTTCATGTTTGTCAGAGAACCTCTCTCAAGACTTGTGTCAGCATACAGAGACAAGTTCGTGTTAAATAACACTTATTTCCATGAACACTTTGGGATAAAAATCGTCAAGCATGTGAGGCAACATGCCTCAGCAAATCCCAAAGGAGATGACGTGTCACTGAAAGAGTTTTTACAGTACATAACAGAAAGTCATGTGGAAGATATGAACGAGCACTGGATGCCATTTTTAAAGTTATGCCAGCCTTGTGCTGTTTCATATAACTTTATAGGATCCTTTGAGAATCTTGACGCTGATTCTAATCGTGTTCTAGAAGAACTTTATGTGAATGAACAGGTGTCGTTCCCTAAGCAACAGAAATATTATCAGGCAGGCGGTCACACGAGCACAGTTAATCTTGCAGGTGTTTCATCGAGGCTGTTGACCAAAGTACTGACAAAGTATTCCAAGGACTACAAGATGTTTTCCTACCCAATGCCTCATGTCAGAAATAATTCTGATACATAAAAAACAAGGTTATTATGGTTAAAATGTTTCGTTTCCCATCGCCTGACCGACCCATTTTTTTGGAAAAGTAAAAAAAAAATTCAGATACACTGTCTGACAAGCAAAATTTTACTTTTTAAACATGTGATCAAGACTTTATTTTGAATAGAAATCTTTTATATTTAAGTAACGCTCCACATAAGAACTACAGTAAACTTCATTGTTCTGCGGCATTGGCTCTTTCTCACACAGAATGTCTGATTTCAAGAATAGGGGAGGAGCTAATGATTTATAATTATATTTCAGTATAAAAATAAAGAATATCCATTTGCGTCAGATAAATTTTAGGAAATGTTCGTGTTTAACCAATCAAAATAGCAGAAGACAATAGCTAATAATTTTGCTTCTTTGATGAAGTTCCTCAAATACAATTTCTTTAAAAATTTGCATGTTTTGCTATTGGGTCTTAAATTACATGAAACCTTTAAAAAATCAAACAAAATGCACCTTAAAACTTAACTTTTAGCGGTCTTTGAGTCTAGACCAATGAAATCACTAGTTGTAACAATGAAAAAAGTTGACATTTTATCGTGCTTTGCCGTTAGCACTTTCCTTCTTATGCGGATCATTACTTAATTTATTAGCCTCCATTGTAGATGAGGAGTAAATTTGGATTTGGCAATCGAAAGCATACGTGTAACCAGGCCTTCTTACTTAGCATCCAGGCTTTTTCTGGACTCAGGATCCCTCGGTCAATTTTCTTTTTTTTGGCCGGACCGACCGACCCACTTTCACGAGAGGGAAGGCGGTGGGAAACGAAACATTTTATGGGGATGGCCTAATCAAAGCATTGATGTTGTTTAAAATTATACCTATTTTGGAACTTGCATTTCTTTATCCGGGAACTTCATAATATCGATCTATCATTTAAGGGAGAAGGCTTTTCATGATCTTTTTTGCCTAAGACGACACATATATGTTGTGGTTCAATTTTATCCTTGGTCCAAATTTTATTTTCCTTTGTTTTTGGCTATGGTAATGTATTATACTGATGAGTTTTAAACAAAGGAAAATAAAATTTGAACCGAGGATAAAATTGAACAACAACATGTTTTTACATCTCTTGCTTGCAAAATGTTTGACACTGATTTCCCGAATTTTGACTTACAATAGTGAAATCTGGGGTGTATGTGTATATATTATATAAATCAAATTTTAAGTCTTGGGACAGTTCATGACTTGAAAAGAAAAACCGTAACAGTTAATCTATACACACTAGATGACGCTAAGATCAAGCGTCATGTAGATCTCATGAATGAGAAATACATCACACATTGCGAAAACATAGCTCGTAGCATTTCCAAAACCTAGTATTTTATAGCGTTTTTAAAAACAATTATAAGCCGTTAATTTAAAAAGATTTGACTAGGAAAAATCCTGATAGAAAAGTTTTCGTGAAACTAAAAAAAGCAACCACAAGCGTAACATTCATGAAACTGGTTGATACGACGAAATCTCTAGAGGTGAAAGACTTCGTACTCTTTCAGTTGTGACCCTTTGTGGATTCAATAATGCACCAGTCAATGTAAACCCCCGAACCCCCGAACCCCCGGGCCGGGACATAGCGGGGCATTTGCCTGGCGCTCACTGCAAAAGTTGTTAAATGCCCCGCACCCGGAGGCCATTTTTTTGCTCTAATCGGCGTTAATGACCCCGCTCAAATGCCCTGCTCCTTTTGGTCAAATTTATTTTTAGACATTAGCATTATAATGCAAAAAAAACCTGACAGCGAAAGCGGTAGAAGACACAGTTTAATGTAAATGCTTCAAATTTGCATGAAATTTCAACATCACACACCGTTGCAAGGAACTGGCTGATTTGGCAGTCTCTGACTTCACATTTGGAGAAAATGCTCCACCTGCTCGTAATTTAAAATTGTAGATATAACTTGAACGAACAAAATGCTGGATATAATCGGCTGATTATTTGAAGATCGGACACTCCACATGTTTGTAACTGAATAGCTACCCTGGTTAATCTTGGCAGTCATCACAGTACCAGTGTCCTGTAGGCTCTCTTGTGATTCCCACGCAAGAAAAGTGAAACCATTCAACTGGGCACTGTGGATTATCACATGCAATCATATATATCATGGCATAAACAAAACAGTCGCCAGACTGTGAAACTCATTACAACGTAGTGAAAAGAGCACTGAACAAATGACAATGGAGATAAACAGATTCCGAGAGCTCCGGAAAAAAAACATTTCTCAACTACAAAGCGGAGCAGTGACTGAAATGCGCTTGATTTATACTCTCTGCGAAACATTGCATAGCTTTATAAAAAGCTGCAATCATCTCTGAAAATTCGGACCAACATATCACCAGTCCATGAAAATACGACCTAGGCTTGCAATAAAAACACTGCTGGGCCCAGCGAAAAAAAACTAGTTGCAAGAAACCATTGACGGTCGATAATTTCAAACTTAGATCCGACTACCTGACAGATTCAGAGAGAGTGAAGAACCTTACATTGTTTGTAAACTTCTACTAGAAAATGGCTACATGAGCACAGCAAGAGGTCAAACAAAACTGAAGAAAGTCGCCGATTTAACAGAGCTCCAGAATTGAAGAAAGCCGCCGAGTTCAAGAAAACCGAGTTGAAGAAAGCCGCCGAGAATAAAGCATAATTTCAAAACGACCTCCAAATCGAAGCTTGCTTAAAGCCTAAATGCAATGTCAAAAGGTTTTACTACAGAGCTATTTTAACGAATGCCACGATGGGATCAGATAAAAGCCGACACAAACTGCCGATTCGCTACTAAACGTAACACTGACGCCCCGGATAAAGAGGTCAAAACTGGCAGACAGCTTAAAAACACAAATGACCTCGAAACTAAAGTCTGTATCATTTTGCGACGTTTAGAAGACTTTTAATTCAGTCACCTCGAAATCTCCATATACCCGCTACAAATACAGGAAGCATCATTTTGCGAGCTTAACTATAAAATGGCTAAAACAAAGGGAACGTTCTCTAAAAGATATACTCGTACCAGCTGACCTACTTAAAAGGGAACCTCCATTGAACAAATTGACGTCAAATTGTTCAAAATAAAGTCGAAATTTAAAATTTTTAAAACGCAGGTGCAAATATAATTTTAGTGTACAAATAAAATTGATATAAATATCGCCTATTTTCCTATTTTTTGTTTTCGCTTTCAAATTTCCCGCGCGCCGCCATTTTGAATATTTATGACGTGTTACGGTTGCCGCTATTGTTAAGGTGATTCCTCAGTATTGCACTGCGCATCCTGTACTGCGCATAACACACGTAATTCGCAACATCGGCAGCATTAAAACATGGCTGCTTTTTTGGCCGGAAACCTCACCAGGCATAAAAATGGGCGCTTCATAAAATCATCAGTGAAAAAAAGAACTGAAATTTTGTTTCAAGATCTAGAGAGAAAAAGAAAATCAAACGACAGTGTAAGCGCCTGCAAGGCCTGCAAGCTCGTTAGAAAATACGACTGTCTTTTTCTCTCTAACGAGCATGGTGACCTATATTTTTTATTGCATCATTTTGATGTTAAATTGATGCTTTTTAAGTTAAAAAAGTTAAAAAAAAAAATTCCTCGACAGGAAAAAAAGATATCGCTAAAAACGTTCTCAAATCAGTTACTCGTGGGAGCAAATAGACCAATTCCGATATATTAAAATTCATACTTGGCTCCGAGGCTTAGGGGAATAAAACAAAAGAAATCACATCGAGGTTCAGGTATGAATAATTTATTTCTTTTGTTTTATTCCCCTAAGCCTCGGAGCCAAGTATGAATTTTAATATATCGGAATTGGTCTATTGATGACCTTGAAAACATGGACGCGAGGAATGTTTTGAGTCCGTGTCATTTGAAGATGTGTGACTTTTTTATAACTTTTATTTCAAAGTGTTCCCATATGGTGGAGACTTTAACCTATCAAGTTTTTTTGAAGAATTGTAAACTTTGCTTTCACGGGTTACCGGGAAAAGAAACATGAACCGATCAAATAATGACGTGCGTGATCGGTATTGCTATAGGCATAAATGGGGCAACATTGGTCCATCATATCTCTTTACTGAGCATGGTGACCCATCTTTCTTATTGAATTTTTCGAAACAACTTATGGTAGGGAGCTGTTTGGGAAAATTTTTAAAAAATCGTTCGACAACTTTTATTTCTGAGGAATCACCTTAAGAATCGAAGTTCTTTTGTATGCAACAATTAGACAACCGTGACACGTCATAAATATTCAAAATGGCGGCGCGCGGGAAATTTAAAAGCGAAAATAGGCGATATTCATATCCATTTTTTTGTACACTAAAATTATATTTGCACCTGCTTTTTCAAAATTTTTAATTTAGACTTTATTTCCAACAGTTTAACGTCAGTTTGTTATAACAATGGCGGTTCCCTTTAAAGGCTAAAACACGCCTATAACACTATTCACGGCCGCTATCTTGCTGGATTTACGATTCTAGTCCCAGTCCGCCTCGGTGGAAAATGCCCCGGTCCATTCCCCGGCTGATTTTGGATGCCAATGCAAAAGTCGTCAAAATCCCCGATACCCGCGGCCCTTTCTCCTGTCAAATTGTGGAAAATTCTCCGCATATGCCCCGCCATGTCCCGGCCCGGCGGGTGCGGGGGGTTACATTGTCTGGTGCATAATATCGAAGATGAAATACATTTTCTGTTTGATTGTCCTAATGAGATTATTCATCAATTGGAGATGATTTCAGTAATAATAAAATGTACACTAGATTCCCGAATTTCAAACAGTTATCACTTTTAATTAAAGAATGAACTATAGAATTCATTAACCCAGCTGGCAAAGTTTATCTCCTCCTGTTTTGATCAGCGTAGCAAATTGTCATCAGTCTAGTCCAGAAAGTTTTCTTTTTTTTCTCATTGTGATTTGTTTATTATGTTGTTGTGTTTTACGTTTGTTGACTTTCTATAACATAACATAACATAACATAACATAACATAACATAACATAACATAACATAACATAACATAACATAACATAACATAACATAACATAACATAACATAACATAACATAACATAACATACTTTATTTAATGTGGATATACACTTAGCTTGAGAGCTAGTTTACAGGTATTCCACCTAATAACTAATTAAAACCTAACAACTAAACAACACTAATATCAAAACACATCAGATAAAACCACGGATTAAATACTAATTAAAACTATTATTACAATATTACCGCCGCAGTCAAAATGCTAATTGAAACTAATATTACAAATTTACTTATCCCCGAAATTTAACGATCTAATTCTGTTTACTATTTCATTGGTGCCCACTTTTATTCTAATGTCATTTGATAGTTCATTCCATTTCTTAGCTGCAAAATATCTCCATGACTTGAGTCCGTATTTAGTAGTGTTAAGTTTAGGTAAAGATAAAACATATTCTTGGCGCCTGAGATTAAGATAAACTTATTATCTTATGCTTTTGCATTACTGTAACGATTTATGGTTGTGAAAATAAAGCTTAGAGTGATTTTACTTAGACCGTGAAACAGTATCTAGCAATTAATCAAAATTAGCCAAAATTAGTAAAAACTAAACGAAAGAAAACGATTGAATTAGTGCCTACTAACTTATGCCCCGTCCAAACGTATACGTTTACGTTCGTAAACGCATATTTTTTTATGCGTTTAGGCCTCCCGTCCACACGTAAACGATGAAAACGGTCACCCTAAACGGATATTTTCGAAAACGCTCTCCAAAGTGGATATTTTCGAAAACGCCGTTTACCCGTTTACGTGTGGACAGCGTAAACAGATATTTTCGTAAACGCTGATGTCACAGCTGTTTATGGCGCATGCTCAAGTTATCTAGCGCATGCTCAATGCAGATTTTTAGCGTTTACGTATCGTTTTAGCGTTTACGTGTGGACAGGTGAAAACGAATCGTAAACGACGGCTGGCTTCGTGTGGACGGGAACGTTTAAGATAAAAAAATATTCGTTTACGAACGTAAACGTATACGTATACGTCCCAATGCGCCTTACATAATTAACAGTCCAATGTGTCTACAAACATAATGAAAACTAGAAAAAATATTTCTTAAATAAAAATGTTTTCAGCTTGGTTTTAAATCCTGTAAAAGTTTCTGCACTTTAAATATACTTTGGAATAGAGTTCTATAATTGAGGTGTTGAGGTGAAAAAAGCACGACCTCCATATGTCTTGGATTTGATAGCTGGAGTGCATAGCTGCGAGTGAGATGATGACCGTAGAGTTCTTGATGGATGATATTCCTTAACGATGGCCGATTCCAAATATCCGGCAGATTGTCCATTCAAGATCAGATTTTCCATTCAAGATGTGACAAGAGAATCTTAAAGTTGACTCTTGCTTCTACAGGTAGCCAATGCAGATTCTTAAGTATTGGTGTTATCGGGTCAGAACTGCGTGCTCCTGCTACCATTCGAGCTTTAGATGGGACCTATGCAAGATCCACTGCAACACAAAGCTTGACAAGGCGAGCTTCTGAACTGAGCCCGCGAGAGAACAGCGAGACTCTCAGGATGGCTAAGTTTATATTAATGTCAGTCTTTTATGTATGATTTGAAGGTAAAGACAATGTACATTTCTTAATACAACATAATTTTGAGGATAAGATACGTCAACTATGTCAACTATCGGGAAAATCATACAAGTTACAATTCGGATACCAACGGATTGTAACGCGATCACTCACAGCTCTAACCTCTCGCGGTGCAAATTCAAAGGATCGCGCGAGAGATTTTTTTTTAGTGTATTTGCAGAGAGTTTTTTTTAAAAACACTGCTTCGTATATTAAGTGCTACTATATTGATACTCGAGAAAATAACGTACTTCAAAAGAATATGTAAGCCTCTTGGTTCTCTTGGGCTTTCTCGTGTTATTAATGTATTTTACTCATATACAATTGATAACACAGTAAGAAGGTGTACAGCATCTTTACCTGGTTAAAATTCGGTGGGGGATTCGCGAAAAGGTTCGCTGTTTCTTCCAGCTAGACGACTAATGAACTAAAATCGTATTTTTCTTTTTTTCTGGTTGAAGATGAGACGTATTTCGCGTAACAGCCCGTATTTCAATATGGCGAAATACGGGAAGACAAATTTCGGACAAAAATTATCAGTTGCGCATGCTCTCTACATGTCTCGTTTGATTAACAGATTTATTACTCGTGTAGGCATATAAAAACTCTAATAAGAGGCACGATCAACGATCACTGCTTGCACCCCCCCCTCCCCCACTGCCGCAGTTACTTTAAAATGGCTCATGCACGCAATGCGTACCTATGTTTTTTATCCAGCTCACCAGCTCACCAGTACAGGGCGAATTAAACATTGAATGGACGATGAAGTAGTTCTCGCGAGCCTTACTTATCGAAGGTAGATTTTGGCTAAACTGTAGAATACCCGTCCACTTATTTGCATCTCATTGAATAAAAATGGATCCTTTTGTTTTCATATGCTTCGTTCTTTAAAACGTTTAGGGATATGTAAATAAGTGGACGGGTATTCTAAAATCGCTCCAAAATGTGTTCTACAACCATCGCTGTTAAGTTAATGACTTCAACTGTGAAATTACAACTGCTCAAACTTTCGAGACCACGCGCGAGGTTTGAGCGATGCAGTGAGTCCTTTCCACTTTTTGGAAGCGACCGGACGCACCGCGGTCTTTATGTTTAGTCGTTTCCATATATTTATATTTATATATATATTATATTTCATTTCCGCATTGTTTTCATTTCCGTAGTTCATATATGATTTATTTCATATATATCATTTCACACTCACTCCTTTCACGGGAACATATGAACCTACAATTGACCTGCTCCCAACGTCAGTGGCTTCAAAGCTCAGTTGGTAGAGACCTGTATCGCACCGGTATCGCGAGGTCACGGGTTCGAACCCCCTTGAAGTCCTGAATTTTTTTCAGGCTTCTTTTCGCAATTGCTTAAATTGCGTTCACAACTGCGAGGATCATTCTCAGTAGCCACGCACCTCTTCATAACCTCTAATTTCATTGGACCTGGTTATCACGCACTTGTATTGTTTTTAGGTCTAGGGTCCATTGTTCTGTTGTTTGTTCTATTGTTTTCTTAGCCAATCTTGTGAGGCGTTCCGAGAGGTGCGTACCGCCTCATCATTCTTCATTTAATTTCATTTCCGCAGTTCATATATGATTTATTTCATATATATCATTTCAAAATTGTAATCGTTGACAGGAATAAATGAGTTAAAAAGCATCATTTTCGTTATATTATCTCACTGTTTCAGTATATACTAAAACAACTATTCACCTCAGTGTAGGTGGGTAGTGGTGGATATTTACCTCGCCGCTTCGCGGCTCGGTAAATATCCACCACTACCCACCTCCACTTCGGTGAATAGTTGTTATCTATCTTTCCTCGGTTATCGTTCCCAAATCGCAAACTTGCATTTAGGCTGTTAACTTGTTCTCGCGCAGCCAAAATACCCTTTGGAGCCACCTTAAAGGTCTCACACCATTGGTTTTATACCCTTCGAGAGAACAATACAACAAACAATAGAAACAATGGCTCCTAGCGACTGTATTGTATTGTATTGTGTTAAGTAGTGTGAGGTTGCATTCTATTGTATTAGGTTGTATTGTATTAGGCTTTATGACGTCAGTCAGGTCGTCGTGCACCAGCTCTGAGCCTACCTATTTGAATAATGCGCGAGAGTTGGCAGGTATATTTAAAATGAGGTGTTCAAAGGCCAAAATTGTCGCCGTTTTGTTGATATTCAGTATATTAATGGTGGGACTGGAAATGTTTCTTTTGCATTTCGAAGATGACGGAAGATCGAAGGAAAGACTATACGGATCTTTGATTTCCGGTAAGATAAACCTGAGTACGACTCCACAAAGCGACGTTTATTGAAGATAGTTTCACGTAAACTTTCAGACGGATTGCGAAGTTCGTTGGGAAATTCGGAAGTACGTCACGAACTGCAAAACGTAGCTCGCAATTTTGGCTCGAACTTTCTTCGGCTAAAAAACTTCAAAGTTGAACAACAAACAACGGCTAAACTGTAGAATATTCAAAATATCCGGCCACTTATTTGCATACGTTGAATAAGAATGGCTCCTTTTGTTTTCATACGACTCGTTCTATAAAACGTTCAGGGATATGTAAATAAGTGGCCGGGTGTAAGATCCAAGTGTAAGATTTTTTTTGCATAATTCGTTTTTTCCCTTTTGTTGCGTACGTATCAGGCTTATAGTTCATTACATCCCTTTGTTTAGTTTCTTTGCGCGCATTTAGGTGTTTAGTTCTTAGTGTTATTTAGCGCCCCCTCGTTAGCGTCTCTTTACTTTGCATCTTTATTAGCGCCTTTTTTGGTTTCTTTAGTTTTCTGTTCCGCATATTTAAACCGTATTTTTACATCGCCGTTAGCAGTGCAATTTTTTGCAGTTCATTCTAGTTCGCGCTTAGCGCAGTTCTCTTTGGTCTTTCAAGTGCCTTCGTCGCGTTTTACGCAGTTCGCTACAACAGCAGTTTTCTCTGGCCGTAACAATGTAAGTGTGTTTCATAGTCCTCGCTTATTGCAGTTTCGTTGTTTCTTTATGTCGAATTTTCCTTAGTCGCAACTTGTAATTTTTTGCTGTTTTACCGTTTTTAGTTTCAACCCACGAACCCACGCACAGCTCCTTCGTATCAAATAAACCTTCGTTTGTATAGTGGATTTGTTGGTGGTGTTGTGATTTCCGGCCATGAGAGCTATTCGCTTACTGCAGTTTCATCGTTGAAAATTGTTCAGGACATGTCGTTTTCGTCATGAGCGTCAGCCATTGGCAGTTTACAGAGCCCGTCGCCCGGCGAGTTGGAACACGTGTGAGACAATCGAATCGTACGTTAGACTTGGAGGCCGTTCGCCTGGAAAGACTTCGTTTTAAGAAAAACTCGAGATCTGGTCACGCATCTACAGTTACCGCCATTTCGAATGAAATTTCTGGCTTGTTATCCGACGATCGCAGTCTTCAGGAGGTGAAAGAGAAGCTTGTTCATTTGGACAGCGCCTTTGAAAGATTTAGAGAGGCCCATCGCGACTATGTCAGCGAAAATCCGGATGAGAATGCCATTGCTGAGGGTCAACGCTATCTTGAAAACAAAGAGAGAAAGTTCTGTGTTTTCCGTCAGCAGATCATTGATTGGATAACTGAGACTGAGTACAAACTGTTAGCAGAATCGCTTCAAGTGGATTCAGCGGTGAAACCCGAGGATTCAATTAGCTGTGCTGGCACGTCGATTCCCTCTGGTGCTTCCAAGGTTTCAAAACATTCTAGTCGAACAAGTTTCCGTAGTGGCCGTGCTTCATCAGTTGCAACTGCAAGAGCCAAAGAAGCCGCAAGAGTTGCTGAGCTAAAGGCCGAAATTTCTATGCTCGAAAAGCGTCAGGCTCTTGAAGAGAAAAAGTTTCGTCTGCAACAGGAAGAATTCCGCCTTAAGCTTGAAGCTGAAGTGGTTAAGATATCAGCAAAGGAGAGGGTCTACGCAGCAATGAGCACCCCTTCTCTACCAGAACTAAAGCCCTTGAAATTGGAAACAGAGTTCCAGGATCAAGATCCGCCCGTTACCTGTTCCCGCGCGAAAAGAACGATCCCAAGAGAAGTTCCCCACTCAGGCCAGGGCGCGTCTAGGGATTCCGTTCCGTTAGGCCCGCCTGAACACTCAGCTTTTGCAGTCGGTGAGGATCTACGAAAGGAGACGATTGGTTTACAGCGCCAGCAGACTGTCCTTCAGCTTCAACAGAATAGAATAGTGGAGTTGTTGGCGCACAATCAGAATAGAAGCAGACTTCCACAGCCCCGTGTTTCTGTCTTTGACGGAAACCCCCTTGAGTACCGCACCTTCGTTCGCGCTTTTGAGAGTTTGATTGAGTCCAGAACATATAGTAGTACTGACAGGCTATACTATCTGGAGCAATTCACCGCAGGGGACGTTAAAGAACTTGTAAGATCCTGTCATCATCTGCCGCCGGAAGAAGGTTATGATGAGGCTCGCAGGCTTTTGAAAAGGAAGTACGGCGATGATTACCGCATAGCATCCGCTTATGAGACAAAGGCCCTCGACTGGCCGAGCATAAAGGCAGAAGATGGTGTGGCTTTAAACCGTTTTTCAATCTTTCTGGCAAGTTGTAAGAACGCTTTGGCAGGTAGCCAGTACATCTCCAAGTTTGATCAACCGGGAAACATCCAAAAGTTGGTGCTCAAGCTTCCTTACAACATGAGGGAAAGATGGCGTCGCACAGCCGATGACATTATGGAACGACAGATAAGGCCAGTGTACTTCAGTGACCTCGTTGCTTTTGTTGATCGTGAAGCTAGGATACTAACCAACCCAGTCTTTGGCAAGATCTCCGATACCGTACGATCGGCGCCTGGTCAGCGGTCCTCTGGTGGCAAGACATCCAATTCTAAGAATCTCAGTCTTTTAGCGCAAGTAGAAGGCAGCGAAAGTCCCCCCAGTGAGACAGTTCCGCAAGGCGCAAAGGAGCCAAGTCAGCGCGCCGGTGGAGAGCAGAGACCTCAGGCTCGCAAGGATCAGGCATCCGGAATCGATCCCCCTCCCTCGCAAGGAAAAGTTCGGTGTCTCTATTGCAGCAGAAACCACGCCCTCGAGGATTGTCAGTCATTACGTTGGAAACCCTACCCAGAAAGGATTCAGTTCCTGGTATCTAACAAATTGTGCTTCGGATGCTTATCTAGTGAACATGTCTCAAGGTTTTGCACGCAGAGGAAAGCTTGTAAATTTGCGAACTGTAAAAGAAAGCATCCTACTATTCTTCACACAAGCCCTCGTGAGAGAGCAGCAGTAGATGTCGGTGTTGGCACGGAGGACGACCTTACCACTCAGGCTCGTAGTAACATGGTTAACATGGGCATCAATGCCAGCGGCCGGACATTGGGTGAGAGTCACAGGACAGGCATGGCCGTGATACCAGTTAAAGTAAGGGCAAGGAATAGTGATGAGAGGGTCATCACCTACGCCTTCCTGGATAACGGCAGCAACTCCAGTTTCTGTACTGAATCACTGATGAAGCAGCTCGGGATTAGCGGTCAGCAGGTCAAGATATCGCTGTCCACCCTGGAAAAGAAGAATAGCGTCGCCAACAGCTTCCTAATTCGCGATCTTCTTGTGTCCGATTTGGACGAGAACGAGTGGGTTAGCCTCCCAACCCTTTACACCAGACCGGAGATCCCTGTTTGCAGCAATGACATTCCAACTCAAGAGGACGTTGATCAGTGGCCCCACCTGCAAGGAGTCTTTCTGCCGCATCTCCATGCTGAAGTTGGCCTTTTGATTGCCAGTGATGTTCCCAAGGTCCTTGATCCACTTGAGATTAAGCACAGTCAAGACGGTGGCCCATATGCTTCAAGAACGCGCATTGGCTGGGCAGTTAACGGTCCCCTTGGCCGTCGTCGCCATGGGTTACAGCCATCGAGTTTCGTTGCTAAAGTCGATCACCAGTTCCAGCAGATGATAGAAGATTTCTATAATCGCGATTTTACTGATCCCATCGTTGACGGCAAGACAGAGATGTCTCAAGATGAACGTAGATTTATGCAAATCGCCGAGCAGACCGTGGAGTTGAGAAATGGGCACTATCAAATCTCGTTACCGTTTAAAGATCGCCAAGCCTCTGTACCCAATAACAAAGCTCAGGTCTGGCAGCGCGCCATTTGGTTGAAGAAGAAGCTGGAGAGAGACCCGAAATTGTATCAAGATTACAAGGCCTTCATGGAAGACATTCTGTCTAAAGGATACGCGCGCAAAGTTTCTCCCGATCAGAAGAGTCTCGTGAAGGACACCGCCTGGTACATACCACACCATGGAGTATACCATCCTCACAAGCCGGGAAAAATCCGCGTTGTGTTTGATTGTTCAGCCAAGTTTATGGGCAAGTCTCTCAACGACATGTTGTACAAGGGCCCAGACCTAACCAGTTCGCTTGTTGGAGTCCTCTCAAGGTTTCGTGAAGATAGAGTAGCAGTTATGGCGGATATAGAGTCCATGTTCTATCAAGTTAGAGTTCCGGATCCCGACAGTTCCTTTCTGCGGTTCCTTTGGTGGGAGGATGGCAATATGGCGCGCGAACTGCAGGAATATCAAATGGTCGTACACTTGTTTGGAGCTATTTCGTCACCAGCTTGCGCAAACTTCGCACTCCGTAAGACAGCAGAAGATAATCGACACAGCTTCCCTCCTGACGTCATCAGCACAGTTAAAAGGAATTTTTATGTGGACGATTGTCTAAAGTCCCTTCCTTCCGAGTTGCAAACCGTCGAGCATGTTGACAGTTTACGAACTTTACTTGCATGTGGTGGTTTTAAGTTAACCAAATGGATCAGCAACAGCCGTGATGTTCTGGAAGCCATTCCTGAGCAGGAGCGAGCGAAAGAGATCAAGAACATCGACGCACGCAAGGACGAGTTGCCTGTTCAGCGAGCCCTCGGAGTTCAATGGTGCGTGGAATCGGACTCATTTCGCTTCAGAGTCAACATAAGCTCTCGTCCACCAACGCGTAGGGGGATCCTGTCTGTAGCTAGTTCCATATTCGACCCGTTGGGTTTCCTCTCACCCTTCATTCTAACCGCAAAAGAAATTCTTCAAGATCTCTGTCGTATCAAGCTTGGATGGGATGATGAAATCCCAGCTGAATGCACTACACGTTGGGAGAATTGGTTAACGGATCTTCCAAAGCTCTCGAAGTTTGCTGTGAGTCGCTGCTTAAAGCCAGCGGATTTTGGTCAAGTTAAATCCAGTCAGCTACATCACTTCTCTGATGCATCTGAAGCTGCTTATGGTTCAGTGACTTATCTTCGACTTGTTAATGACGAGGACCGGGTTCATTGTTCATTCCTGTTTGGTAAAGCACGCGTTGCCCCTTTGAAAGCCGTTTCGGTTCCTCGATTAGAGCTCTCAGCCGCGACCGTTTCTGTGCGACTAGACAAGATGCTCAAAAGAGAGCTAGAGATGCCTCTTAATTCCGAATCCGTGTTTTGGACAGACAGCATGTCAGTATTTCGTTATGTGAAGAACGAAAATACGCGATTTCACACGTTCGTTGCCAATCGAATTGCCATACTACGAGACGGTTCAAGTCCGGATCAGTGGCGCTTTGTGGAAGGTGTAGTTAATCCTGGAGATTACGCTTCAAGAGCAATGACCGCCGATGCTTTGATGAGTTGTCCAAGATGGTTAATGGGGCCGGGGTTTCTCTGGAAGCCAGAAGAAGATTGGCCTAGGAACCCTCCTTCATCGCCTGATACTTTTCGAGACGGAGACCCGGAAGTGAAAGTGGTTTACAAGGTTTGTCAAGCCTCAGTATCCGAGTCTGCCCATCCTTTAGTTGAGTACTTTCAACAAGCGTCTTCATGGCATCGACTGAAGAAGTCCGTTGCATGGTTTTTACGGTACCGTGGAAACTTGCGAAGATTAAGTAAACGCGGGAAATCAAGAGAGCCAATCCAATCCGCCCCCATCCTTTCTTTACCACCGATCACCGTTGCAGAGATGGAAATCGCGGAGCTAGAGATCCTTAGGAATGTGCAGCAGTTTCATTTTCCGGAAGAGCTTGAGTTGCTGAGCAAGTCTGTAAACGGTGCGCAAGTCAAGAAGAGTAGCTGCCTTCGAAGTCTGGATCCCATCTTAGTCAACGGAGTTTTACGTGTCGGTGGGAGACTAAGTTTAGCGTCCACTGCATTCGAGACCAAACACCAGATTATTCTACCCAAGAACGATCACGTGACCAACCTTGTAGTTGAGTATTACCATCAGATCTCCGGACACTCTGGCAGAGAGTACGTTATCAGTGTTGCGCGCGAGAAGTTTTGGATCATAAATGCCAGTTCTGTTGTTAGAAAGGTCCTTTCCAAGTGTTTTAGTTGCCGGCGACGTCAAGGCCCAGTTTGTGAACAGAAGATGGCTGACCTCCCCGTGGATCGTGTTACCCCTTGTCAACCACCTTTCACATCCGTCGGCATTGATTGTTTCGGTCCTTTTCAGGTACGCCGTGGGCGAAGTCTTGTGAAAAGATATGGGGTCATTTTCACATGCCTTGCAATCCGTGCAGTACACCTCGAGGTCGCCCACAGCTTGGAAACCGATTCGTTCTTGATGGCACTCAGACGATTCGTGGCAAGAAGGGGTCAAGTAAAGGAGATTAGATCCGATAATGGTACCAATTTCACCGGCGGAGAGAGAGAGCTTAGGGAATCTATCGATGCGTGGAATCACAGCAAAATTCACGAAGCTCTACTCCAAAAGAATATCAAGTGGAACTTTAATCCCCCGTATGGCTCCCATCATGGAGGCGTTTGGGAACGCTGCATTCGTACTACGCGCAAGATCCTTAGAGCCTTGCTTCAAACCCAAACTGTTGATGATGAAGGCTTAGCCACGCTCCTGTGTGAAGTGGAAAGCATTATGAATGGTCGCCCGATCACCACAGTTTCAAGTGACTCATATGACCCGGAGCCCCTAACGCCTAACCACTTGCTCCTTTTACGATCGGAATGTCAGATGCCCCCTGGTTTATTCCAAAAGGAAGACTCATTGTCCCGACGCAGATGGAGACAAGTGCAGTACCTCGCTGACGTTTTTTGGAAACGATGGTCCAGGGAGTACTTGCCTCTGCTCCAGAGTAGGCAGAAATGGACGGCACTTCGCAGAAATCTAGCCATTGGGGATATTGTCTTAGTAAGCGCGGACAATTCTCCTCGCAATTCATGGCCCCTCGGAAGGGTTCTAGAAGTTTTCGCCGACAGGAGGGGTTTGGTGCGCCGCGCCAGGGTGAAAGTAAAGGGAGCAGTTTTGGAGAGGCCAATAGACAAACTTTGCCTGCTTATAGAGGCTTGAACTCACCTTCTCGAGTAACTTTTGTGCAATTTGCTGAACTCAAGACAAGGGAACGTTAGAAACTCTTAGAAAGACACTTAGATCTTTGATTATTTAATTTAAGTGCCTAGCGCGTGCTCGCCACTTAAGGGGCCGGTATGTAAGATCCAAGTGTAAGATTTTTTTTGCATAATTCGTTTTTTCCCTTTTGTTGCGTACGTATCAGGCTTATAGTTCATTACATCCCTTTGTTTAGTTTCTTTGCGCGCATTTAGGTGTTTAGTTCTTAGTGTTATTTAGCGCCCCCTCGTTAGCGTCTCTTTACTTTGCATCTTTATTAGCGCCTTTTTTGGTTTCTTTAGTTTTCTGTTCCGCATATTTAAACCGTATTTTTACATCGCCGTTAGCAGTGCAATTTTTTGCAGTTCATTCTAGTTCGCGCTTAGCGCAGTTCTCTTTGGTCTTTCAAGTGCCTTCGTCGCGTTTTACGCAGTTCGCTACAACAGCAGTTTTCTCTGGCCGTAACAATGTAAGTGTGTTTCATAGTCCTCGCTTATTGCAGTTTCGTTGTTTCTTTATGTCGAATTTTCCTTAGTCGCAACTTGTAATTTTTTGCTGTTTTACCGTTTTTAGTTTCAACCCACGAACCCACGCACAGCTCCTTCGTATCAAATAAACCTTCGTTTGTATAGTGGATTTGTTGGTGGTGTTGTGATTTCCGGCCATGAGAGCTATTCGCTTACTGCAGTTTTACTGCAGTTTTACTGCAGTTTCATGAAACTGCAGTAAGCGAATAGCTCTCATGGCCGGAAATCACAACACCACCAACAAATCCACTATACAAACGAAGGTTTATTTGATACGAAGGAGCTGTGCGTGGGTTCGTGGGTTGAAACTAAAAACGGTAAAACAGCAAAAAATTACAAGTTGCGACTAAGGAAAATTCGACATAAAGAAACAACGAAACTGCAATAAGCGAGGACTATGAAACACACTTACATTGTTACGGCCAGAGAAAACTGCTGTTGTAGCGAACTGCGTAAAACGCGACGAAGGCACTTGAAAGACCAAAGAGAACTGCGCTAAGCGCGAACTAGAATGAACTGCAAAAAATTGCACTGCTAACGGCGATGTAAAAATACGGTTTAAATATGCGGAACAGAAAACTAAAGAAACCAAAAAAGGCGCTAATAAAGATGCAAAGTAAAGAGACGCTAACGAGGGGGCGCTAAATAACACTAAGAACTAAACACCTAAATGCGCGCAAAGAAACTAAACAAAGGGATGTAATGAACTATAAGCCTGATACGTACGCAACAAAAGGGAAAAAACGAATTATGCAAAAAAAATCTTACACTTGGATCTTACACCGGGTATTCTAAAAACGCTCCTTACAGTGAACATTAAGGGCGCGTTTTTTTGGGTCACATTCTGGCCATTCCAAAAACAGTCCTCTAATTATTGCACCTATTCCTCTTATAAAATATGAAAAAAGTCACTACTTTGACTATGTGTACCTGAAAAAAATTTGGCTTGTGAGAATGTAAACAACATAGTTCTGTTAGCGTATTCTGATTTGAGAATACCATAGGCAGCCCAAGCTCAGTATGTGACGGTTCTTTACGCAACGAACGAACGATTTAGAGACCGAGTTTGTATGGGAAATTCTCTTTAGTCTTATATATGCTAAAATAAAGCTATTAATGTAGAAATAAACTTCACTTACCTCAACATTGGGTTTTCGTTGTGTCTTTTATGCAATTTGGGCGCAAATTGTGTCCATTTTAGACAGTTTTGTGGCTTACGAGTTTTTGTAATGAATGTCGTTTCTACTCTTTTTTTTTTCTAGGTGAAGTTTATTTCTGCATTATTAGCTTTATTTTAGCATAAATAAGACTAAAGTGAATTTCTCATACAAAGTCTATAAATAGTTCGTTGCGAAATATAAAAAAACCGTCACAAACTGAGCTTGGGCTGCCTGTGAGCCAACCCGTGCTTTTGCTTATTTTTTGCCGACGTTCGACACTGCAAGAATTCAAGTCTTAGTCAGGACATTTTTATTACATCTCAAAAGTTCGCAAATAATTTGTTTGAAGTCAGCAAATCAGTTTTAACTTTTGACTATGGAAGTAGGGATTAGTTTTCTTCCATCCCTTTTGTGCCTCGCACTTCGCATTCAATGACCTGACAATAACAATGACCTTAACCGCGGTCAAACGAGAGAAATTTGCAAAAGTTAAGCAAAGTACTCAAAAGTTAAGGTTGTCATTGTCACTGTTTAAAGTTTAATATATTGCCTATACACTGCCAATTTACCAAACGTTTTGAAAGTTTACCGAAAAAGTTCTAAGCGTTTAAAAACTGTGAACTGCAGAATTGTCGGCGCCATTTGCCAACATAATTTTGATCAGGCGCAAAGAGTTTTGGTCAGTTTTCAACGGAAAAAGCTCATAATTTTGAGAAAAATTAAAAGATAGTAACGTCAACTAATTTTTTTATACATCCTTGCACATATTTCTCTTTAATATTAAATAAAATCACACAAAATTAAACGAAAAACGCCTCGATCGGACGTTTGACCGCGGTGGAACAATGACCTGTTACTCACTACAAAATTGAAATGTCACAAAATATCCGCTAGACTTTTTAAAAAAGAAACCTGGTTTCTTCACTTAAACATGAACCATATTTCTCTAAACGTTTGGAGGAACTGAACATGAACTAATAAGGATTGGATTGCATGCTTTAAATTTGACAGCACTTTTATATTACTGGTGATTTACATGTTAACAAGCGTATTAAAAATCACTAGTCCTAGACATCAGAAGAGTCCTTACGTTTTGTGGTTGGTCGTACGATCTGTAATTATAAGACTGATTTAAGGTCGTCTCTTTTAAGATTGATAGAGTATAGTGTATTTACATTTTGTTTTAATGTTTTATTCATGTGAAAAGTCAATTTCGAAAAAAAAACCCGGTACTTCTGATTGAGAAATTTCCGTCTCTTATACTACCCAGAAATGCGATAATGTTACAACACATCATTATCCAATTTTCGCTCTATTATCTGTCAAGTGGTCGCTTACGGGAGGTTAAAAACAAAAGAAAATTTCAACCTTTTAGCTCTAAAAGTGGTCGCGGTCGCTTACGAGAGGTGGTCGCTTACAAGAGGTTCCAAATATAGTGATTTGACTTGGAAACTTTTGGTATTTTGGAAAACTGGTCGCCGAGGAGAGGTGGTCGCAAACGGAGGTTCGACTGTATTTTGTTATATTGTTTGAAATTGTTATCAGTTGATCCAATATATAGTTGTCATGTCGCATTTCCCTTTCATCCGTTTGACTGTAAACATTTTGCTAATGGTTTTGTCAGGAGCCCTCCTGGGTTTTGTTGAAGTCTTCATTAATTAACAAAAGGTGTTATAACGTCGTTTTTTTGGTTTGCAGAAATCAAAGGATCAGTAGCTATGACAACTGCTGTGGTAAGAGAACATATGCTTCCAGTTCACTTGTATGTAAAATTTAAAGAATGTTTCGTTACAAGCTCAAAATAATAGATTTTCTGTTCCATAAAAATAATATATTCAGATGCATGTTGTTCCAGGCGGGGCAGGAGGTTCTCACCCTGCAACTATCCCCACCCCCCCGCCCTCCTGCTCATCCTTCTCCAAAAGCCCGATACTCAGGTCAAAATGCAACCCTCTATTTCAGGTGACCAGCGAACAAAGGCTAGAATCAGTCAAACAAGCCTGTGGGAAAACACGAAAATCCTGGGATTCTCTCTCTCTAACAGAGAAAAAAATCCTGGCTAAACACATCTTAGTTAATGACGAACACAAGTTCCTGTTCTGCTCTGTGCCTAAAGTTGCCTGCGCAAACTGGAAAAGAGTCCTTATGGTGCTCGAAGGTAAAGCAATCAACAGTAATGCTATCCACAAAGTGAATCACAGCACCTTCAAAACTTTAGGAGATTCACCTCCTTTAGCAGGCCAACGCAAACTCAGAGAATACTACAAGTTCATGTTTGTCAGAGAACCTCTCTCAAGACTTGTGTCAGCATACAAAGACAAGTTCTTGCTACAACATGACCCTAAATTCCAAAAAAAATATGGAATAAAAATCGTCAAGCATTTGCGGAAAAATGCCTCAGCAAATTCCAAAGGAGATGATGTGTCACTGCAAGAGTTTTTACAGTACGTAACAGAAAGTCACGTGGAAGATATGAATGAGCACTGGATGCCAATTTATGAATTATGCCAACCTTGTGCTGTTTCATATAACTTTATAGGATCCCTTGAGAATCTTGAAGCTGATTCTAATCAAGTTTTAAAAGAACTTCGTGTGAATGAACAGGTTTCTTTCCCAAAGCAACAAAAATATTATCAGGCAGGCGGGAAGGATCACGCTAGTAAACTTAATCTTGCAGGTGTTTCATCGAAACTCTTGACCAAAGTACTGACAAAGTATTCCAAGGACTATAAGATGTTTTCTTACCCAACGCCTCATGTTTGAAGTAGAAAATAAATAAATACGTGGGTGCTTGGATGAACACAAGAAGAGAAACTTCATATCTCCAAGCACCCACGTATTATGTTTCTTAGTTTCTTATATAAACGACGCTTATTACGAAGATTTAAGCATTTTCCCGAAGATTTCCGAAGTTTTTCGAAAATTCTCCAAATACTGTCCGAAGGTTCTACGAAAGTTTCCGACCATTTTCTGAAATTTTCCGACATGTCCGAGGAAGATCCGAAGATGTTTCGATTGTAGACCAACACCTGTCAGCTCGTTTGGCATTTAATAACGGCAAACATGGTAGCGTGAAGATATTGATATCTGTACTCTGCACAGCGAAGATAAAGTTGATATCTTCACATGTGTTGAGATATGACTTCTCCGCAATGGAAGAAATCCTTGTATTTCACTGAAGTTTACATAATAAATATTCATAGCAGTATAAAACAATTCTTAGACTTTTCAAATAATGAGCTGTGTAAATTGCCATAAATGTAAGAAAATAACTTAAAGTCTTTCCTTTAACCCATTGACACCTGAACCGCCCGTACAAGACTCCACTGCTTTAAAAAATTGTAACTTTCTCAATCGTGCGAACATTGCCTTAACTAGCAGTTGTGAGCATTGAGTAGAAAGTCTTTCAAATTGAGATACCCAATAAACACAAAAAAGTCAGCGATTTTTGCAGAATATCAACGTTTGAATTTGGACAATAACAAAAATTACCGTTTTTAACGTCATAGAAAAACAACAAAAATCACGTTTTTGCCTTTAGTTTTTTTTATTCAAATCATCGTGGCAAACCCAAAAGTCAACATTTACAGCAAAATTCAGTCCTAGTCCTAGCTTAGCAGTGAATTTTTTTGCTCTTATTCGTTGCTCGGGCCTAGCTACAGCTTCTTATACTAGTGCATACTCACCTTGCCTCGATTTTCAACATCACCACCGCACTGCATGCTGGGAAATAAAGAGATTGTTCGACAGCGTTCATTCCGTCCTCCACAATTTTCATATATATACCAAGTCCACAGCCACTCTGACCCACCGCCGAAATTTTGCGCTTGTTGTGTTCTCCTGTGGTCGCAACTTCCAAAATATGCCGCGGTAGGTCGAGAAATTCATCCAGAGTCGAGTCCCAAAGCTACTTCGTTTCCAGGCGGCCATTTTTCCAGTTCAACGAGCAACGAGCCAAATTCGTAAACGAAGTACAACACCTAACTCGCTTCATTGAGAAGTGGACTCAGAACTACCTCCAAGCTTAATGATGCTCACCAGGCAGCGACTAAAGATGAAAAATGGCTGTGAACTTACCAAAAATCGTAGATAATTCATATTGGACCCTTTATTGCAAATCAACCAAGCAAAATGAGATCGTCACAATGACGTTTCCAGTAAACTGGAGCCTTCAGTGTTTTAGAACAGCAGCACTTTCAATGGTAACTCCAAATATGAAGTCACGAAATCCTATGCGGCGTGTGTATGCAGAAAATCACTCAAAAACGTAAAAATCCTCAGGTGTGAATGGGTTAAGTGGATGTTGGTCTTTAATCTTTAATTGGAATAATTGCCTCTTGTAAACACTAATCTGGTAATGATTCGGCCAGTGGTCGCTGGGTGGTGTCAGTAATGTACAAAAATCAACAAATAATAAAGTTACAATGACAATTGATAAACAAGTACCGGAAAAAAAAGACAACAGAGAAAGGAAAACAGTCACGGATGTAAAGTCACGGATGTAGGCCGAGCGTTGAACGCTCCAAACAGACTATTCGTCTCATATACCGCCAGTATTTAAGACAAATGAAGCCTTTGATAGATGATGATATAAAAATAGCAAATTTATTCAAGTCATCACCATTAGTTTACATGCACTGTGCATTTTATATAGTATAATAAGAACAATACTTTGTATATCGTGTATTGTTTATTTTGTATACTGTTTAATAACGAGTTTGATATTATGTAAATTGATTCAGGCTATTGAGCCATTTAAATCCTCGTTGTAACGAACACATTTTCTTAAGGTCCCTAATTCCATAAACTCTCTGACAAAACTCCCACAACTTCCTAAACACACTATGATTGATGTTAAAGAGCAGTTTTAAATTGAGTGTCGTAAAACCAAAACCAAGCAAATTAATCACTCTAGCTAATCACAACACGCATAGACAATCCAATGAACCGATCAGAGCTTGTAGCAAATATTAAACACTTATGACTAGTCCCGAGGGAAACAGTAAATTCACTGTTTCCCGAGGGATCAGTCATTAAGTGATTTGTTATATAGCAACACAAAAAAAACACATAACAAGACAGTTTGAAAAACGCGCCGAGCACTCGATCCATCATAATCATGCCATGCCACCTTTTGTCACGGTCTGATCACGTGCGCTAGCGGGCAACAGTGCAATGTTACCCTCTGACGTCAAAATTGTTGCCCGCCTAGCACAATTGGCGGGAAACAGTTTGTTTGTTAGATGTCATGTGACGATGAATCAACCAATCAACGCGCGCGTTCTATTAAGAAAAACTCCAGCTATATAACAAATGTATTTAGCGCCAAGCGCGGGAAAACGCAAGCAGGCAAGTCATGACTTTTGATTGGTTACTGTTTCGGTTTCACTTCTGACTGGTTGAGAAACTGGCGAGAGAGTTTTTTTAGCCAATCACAAAGCATAGCAATGCGAAACCAACGCAATTACTAAATTACTTTTGACACAACTGAAAACTGCTCTATAGCAACAAGTAAAGAACATTTAGTTCACTTATCAGTTTTGTTTTTCCGAGAGTTTTTCAAATGACAGTCCAGACAATTCCTGATGGCTATCCTCAGTTTCTTGAGCATTGTCTGATATATTATGATATTCTACTCGATCGGAGAAGGATTCTGGTTTCTCTACTGCACACAAACTACAGCTGCAAGTCCCTGTGTAACGCTTGCGGAAGTAAAAGCTAGACAGGAAAACAGAAGAAGTTATAATACTTAAAGCCACCAACGAACTATGAGATGTTGTTAGAAAGGTGAGGGTTAGTAAAGAGAGGGGTCTGAACTTCCCCCTTGCAGCACCCTTTATTCTCAGTTCCAACCCCTTGCTTGCTAACTCTTGATTCTTTGCACTTTTTCTATTGCAAAATATTATGAAATGTTGCAAAAGTTTTCCCATTATTCTCCCACTTCCTGCTCCCATGGGAATCCTGCTTCTGGTCTGCTCTTTCTCCAACACCTTTTGACGCAGCACCCTACACGGCGCACAATCACTTGGGTTGTTGTCCAAATCATTTCAATGGTGGGTAAAAACATGTCAAAATTTCAAATTGTGATGTTATAATTGATTAATTATTAAGGGTATAGTATGACGTCATCAACTTTGACATCATAATTAATGATATCTCCTGACAATTTTGATGTCAAAATAATTTGGCGCATTGTCCTCTGTTCACTTGCCCAGTTTGGTAACAAAATGCTGAATACATTTGAAGTAATGTTACAATAACCAAAAAATGACACCCCTAAATGATCCCTGCTTGGAGGGGTAGTTTGGCCCTGTTGGTACCCGCTGTCTACTTCACAAAAAAACAACACTGATTAAAACTTACAAGAAGCTTAAAATCCATAAGCTGAACACAATGAAGGCAATCAGTGTTACCAACCAGATGCTGGAAAGAAATAATTCACAATAAGGTCACTACAACATACAACATAAATCCTTTTTAGGAAAGTGCTACTAAGGCAAAAAAAAATTGTTTTTGTTGTTTACCTTTTTTTTTTTTACTTCAATTCAATAATGGGTTCATAATTACACAAATCGCTATAATAAAAAGTAAGAACAAATGAATATAAGTGTACTGAGCTTGGAAATGGCTGGCTGAAAACTGTCAAAACCCTATCTGCCATTATTCAGTTTGCAAAACTCAAGCCTGCAATTATTCTAAAATGTGGTCTCATGTAGTGAGTATCTTAAATCTTGCATGTTTACAAAAACATCTTCGCTGTAAAACCACTAAAATAAAAAATCCCTTGTCTATGCAAGATCATGCAGCTAAATTCACACAGTACAATGAAGCAGCCCTGGAAAGCAGCTGTTGTGTGCTGATTGGATGATGTCAATATTTTTCAAGTTATTCCCTTTTGTCTTGGTTTATTCTATTTTCAAGGAATCACTTGATATTTTCTTCTCGGTCCTCTTGGAACATTTTGTGTTACGGCAGACATAAGGTACTTAGTCAAACCCCCTGTGGCTTTGCCCTTTAAAATTCAACAATTTCTTACTTCAAGATATTTAACAAGGGAAGAGCCAGACAAGTCCAAATGCCACCACCCATGAATGGTGAGTGAAGCAGCTGTTTGAAGGCAAAATCAGCAGGCACTGGAGTTTTTGATTCAGGATCCACCATGCGCAAGAGAATTAACCCTGTAGCAATCACACCTGTGTTCATTCCAAAGTCGGCAATTGCTCTCTCAAACCTACCATAAGAAAAAAAGGCTATTATTATTACACATCAATTTTAGCTTATTAAATAATATCACTCCCTCAAACTGAAATAAACTTCCAATTTCTTATTAGTTATATCTCGAGGAATACATAAGAAGTGCACTGACAGTTGATGGTCTCATTTATATCAGATACAGTTAAAACTTCCGTGTAAGCGCGACCACCCAAAATGCAATGCTAAGGTGTGGTCGCTTACTAGAGGTCAGACCAAGGGGATCTTCAATGAGTTATATGGACCTGTGAGAGTTTCAATGTAAAAAGCACCTCATATACAGTATTAGCAGAAAAAAATCAAATTATATAGAAAAATTTTGATGTAAGGGACAAAATGTTCGCTTTATAGGTCTGTCGAGTTGTAGTGTAATGCATTATTCAATTTGCGTCTGTAGTGACATTGAAATATGAGCAAGTGGTCGCTTACCAGAGAGGTTTAAAACAACAGAAAATTTCAAATCACTGGCATTGAAAGTGATCACAGTTTAAGGCTTATGAGAGGTTCTGACTAGATAATGATTTGGTTGGGAAAAATTTGGTACTTTAGAAAAGTGGTAATGCTTAAATAGGAGACAGATGGTTGCACATGGAGGTTTGGCGGTAATTATTGTGCACTGACCAGTGATTGGGTAGCAGTAATCTTGAAAAAAATCCTAACATGGCAAAGTTCCAGATGAATCCACAAGTGCACAGGATCAACAATGGAGCGATATCAACAGCAACCGCAGAGACATCAACTGTTGCAACAGCTGATGTGATGAGGAAATCTAATGACGAAGACGCTATGCGTTCCATGAGGGATACATCAATCAGCTCATTAATGCTCTTAATCCTCTCGATGATCAGCTGAATGAGAAGACATTTGAAAATTAAGATAAAGATAACGTAGCACATTAGCAGCCATAGAAAATGGAATAAAAAGTTCCTTGAATTCTCATTAGCTTGAGACAAACTGAATACAGATTACTTAAGAAAATGGTACTGTAACTGTTCATGTACTCAGACAGGACCCTCACTGTTTTAAAATAAAAGACTAATGGTGATCTCTTTCTTAGCTTTCATCACTTTTGGTGATTTTGTCTTCGTATTTCATGAAGTTCCGGCATAAAGGAGCCTGGCCTGGCCATTGTCATCTCCAGTTGTCAATCAACCACTGAAGCATTTAATAACTGACAAAAAACATGCGTCATTACTTAATAAGACCATTGCTAACACAATTTGGAAAAACTTTATGAAAGTTATATCAGAAGTCTTTATGAACTTCTATTTCTTTTTTTACTTAGGTAAAATCTTGGTTTAATTAGATTTTTGAAGCAAATTATATTTAAAGGAGGCAGAAGTTAACCACGTTTTGTGACTGAAAGACGTATTATTAAATGTGTGAAATAGGGGAGGAGCTAAGCCTTTTATAGCAGAACTTCATGTTTAAGGCAAACTCCTGGCCATAATCATAAAAACACAATATATCTGCCTGGACAGTGTCCTAATACAGGTTTGACTGTATCTCTATTGTTCAGTAACCAAAAGCAATAAAATTACCTCACCTGGACAATGATTCCACCAGCCATACATAATGGAAAAAGAGGGATACCAGATAGGAAGTTCAGGTCCTTCAGCTTCTGTGACGTGTTTTCAATGGCGATGAGACCTTGTTTAAAGCCGTAACCAATCAGCATGGCTATCCCTAGCACAGCAAGGTGGAACGCCAACACATCTATTGAGCTTGCCCTAACTGTCTGCACTCCTGCAGGGGGCCGACTACCAACAGCATACACCCCCCTAAAAAAAAAAATTGTTAACAGTGGAATATAAAACAGGTATGCCATGATCGACTCTCTCTTTTTTCCAGCTGGAAACAAATAGGATAATCAAAGAACCCTCTTCCATGACTGGAATGGGCAGGAGGGAAGGGTGGAGGTACCACGAAAAGGTTGCTACCGCCCTCCTACCCCCACTCATCTGAGATGGGGGGGGGGACTCCAATATAAAAATGATGGAGGTGCTCATCGGAAATTTTTGAAAAACATCCTAAAAGGTACCAGAATCATGTTGGATGGGTATCAGGCTCAAATGAATTTTTATCCCTAAGAGGTACAAATTCTCAAACAACATGTCATATTCTGTTATATTTTTGCAGCTTTATACACTAAAAGGTACCGCAATAACTCTAACTGTGGTCATTTTACATTTAAGGTACATAGATCGCTATCGGGTGGAAAAAAAAAGAGGGCAAAAAATAAAAGAAATCAGAAGTTCATGATAAGTTGTAGTCAAATCCAAAGTTTCTAGCTTTCAATTGCACTAGAAACGGTAAAAACCGCTGCCAAATTTCGTTGTTGGGGCCGCCATTTTGATCCGCCATCTTGGAATCCTGGAGTTCATGCATGCGTGGCGTGGGCGAACCAACAGAGATTGTCACGAGGAGAACTCGAAACTTGCGTGGCTTGCGCGTGTACTCGTGTTGCGGTTCGCGGCGAAGGAAATATAATGGATGAATCAAGTTCAGCTCGTTGCTATGCATTACATCATTGTTTACGACGCCATATTGACTTTATAACAATAGACGAGAAATACCGAGGATTTTCGGCATTTTTCGGCCTATATTCGGTGTTTGTTAAGACAAACACTTCGAGCAGCGGTTTTACGATTATAATCCAAGATGGCGGCCAATAAGCAAAAGATTTCGGCGATAAATTGGCGTATTTTAGGCGCTAGCACAGACCGCACTTAAAGGTATTTGGAAAATAAATGCGTAGATTAAACATATCTGGTTGAAATTTTCGTAGCTTATTCTCACAACGCGAAAGAAACTTTTCACGGGAGCCCGTAGTAAAACGATGTTTCTACTCGATATTACGACCATTTCAGTTCATGCCACATGTGTTTTGTTGTAAAAGCCGATATCCGATAAATGAAATGGGCTTCCATTACGGGCTCCCGTGAGAATTTTCCTAATCTGCATAGGAATAAATTGCCACATTTATTTTTTATCGGACTTTAAAAGTTAAGCTGTAAAACGACGATCTTTTATTTTTGAGCCCGCAATTCAAATAGGATTTCACACCTTAGGTGTGAAAATTGGCACCTCGGAAATTCCTTTTATTAAACCTTGACTTTAGTTGTCTCAACCCGTCATATATTTACTACAATTAGTTGTTTTGTTTTCAAGAAATTTTTATTTAAAATCAACGTGTTAATAGCGATCGATGTACCTTAAGTACCCTGAGCCCCCCCGGGGTGATCACCTCTTGAAAGCCTTACCCATTTTCAGACTGATATATAGGGGGGGGGGGGGGGGGGGGGGGGGGGGGTTGGTGAATGGTAAATTTGAGACTTTGCGAGATGGCCAAACAAGTAATTTGTCTGCTGGCCTGAGACTTTTTAATGACTGAGACTACAATTTTGCAAGACCCATAACTCTTGAAAGACCATTGACTACCCCTAAATATGTTCCTTCCCTATACCTATTTTCAGAACAAAATATGTAATTTTCAAACCTGACCCTCAAATCAATACCAATTTTTAGACCAAAAGAGCTCAGTGTGTGTGTGTGTGTGTGTGTGCCATCCAGGGAAACACATACTGCTACATAGCTTATACAAGGGAGTACTCTTCTTCCCTTAGAGGCATTGTCTACCATTTTTTTTTTTTGCATCTCTGTGCAGCAGAGAGGGAAAGAAGAAGGAAGCTTTCAACTTGCCATATGACTTAGCACTTTCTTTTGGCCAGGGCTAAAAGTTACATTACCAGACATGTAATAGATTTATGACACTGATTTGACAGCAGGGGGTCGGAACTCCCATATAACAATAACAGGGTGATTGTTGTACCCTTTTAAGGGCCAAAATTTTTAGATTGGCACCACTTTAAGGATACTAAAATAAAAAATGACCACAAAACCAATACCGGTACCTTTCACATATAGGTGTTAAGGTGGCTCGACTGGGTTTTTTGGCAACATAACACCCCAACTTTGAACGGCTGATACTTCACTGTGTGAGCTCGATCAGACAAGCAGCTTCGCACACCTACTAGAGATGAAATAAACTTTCCAAAAAAGGAGATTTGATTGACATCGGTGTTACCATAACAACGATCTGATGACGTCATGGTTTTTGCATATTAGTAATTTTCTCAACATCTGGACCTAAACTTTTAAAACGACTGTATGCCTCTTATAGTCTAAATGTATGTCTTCAAGACTGCAAAGTTTGAAAAAATTCTATGGGAGCGTTTTCGAATAAAATTGAGTTGAATATTTTCCATCAAAAATTTAAAAATTCACATTACTTGCCGTTATTTCGTCGATGCCAGCGTTTTCCTGACAAATTAAAACAATATTTTCACCATATATTATTCGTGTGCCATAAAACTACATTCCTTGAAGGTTTCATCCTGTTTGCTTCACTATATTTCAGTTGATGTGATCGGAAGCGATGTCTTAAATATGCTCATTCTACTCACAGAAGTAACACTTTTGTTAGGGAAGCGTTTATTTAAAAACTAGTCGATAAAATTTTTTTAAAATCTTTTGGTCTAAAGTTGTACATGTAATGCACTATCTCTGCAAATTTCAAGTACATTGAATCATTTTAAGAGCGCGAAATACAATTAAAAGTATAGGGGACTTTTGCATTAGTCTTCCAAAGTTTCATTGCCGTATTATTTGTTGACAGCTGGTTTATTTCAGGACTTTCTCTTTTGTCTACATTCTACATATTTGTGACGTTGCTTCCGATCACATCAATAATTGAAATCTAGTGAAGCAAACAGGATGAAACCATCAAGGAATGTAGTTTTATGGCACACGAATAATATATGGTGAAAATATTGTTTCAATTTGTCAGGAAAACACTGGCATCGACGAAATAACAGAAAGTAATGCGAATTTTTAAATTTTTGATGGAAATATTCAACTCAATTTTATTCGAAAACGCTCTCATAGAATTTTTTCAAACTTTGCAGTCTTGAAGACATACATCTAGACTATAAGAGGCATACAGTCGTTTTAAAAGTTTAGGTCTAGATGTTGAGAAAATTACTAATATGCAAAAACCATGACGTCATCAGATCGTTGTTATGGTAACACCGATGTCAATCAAATCTCCTTTTTTGGAAAGTTTATTTTATCTCTAGTTTATGTGTGAAGCAGCTTGCCTGACCGAGCTCAGACAGTGAAGTATCAGCCGTTCAAAGTTGGGGTGTTATGTTGCCAAAAAACCCATTCGAGCCACCTTAAGCTGGAAAAAATTAATATCACAGATTATGCCATGAAAATGAAAATGAATTTCAGCTATGCACACACAACAAGCGTCTGGTACCTCTAAGTGGTTTTTCAAAAATTTCCAACAATCACCCCCTTTAATGTTATAATTTTTTAAGGGAGTCCCCCCCCAGGGGGGGGGAGCATACAATGTGACTGACCTGATAGATATCTTGACCTCCTGGGCAGTATCAATCCTCTCCCTTTTTACCCAACCCCTGTGAGTGGCGATATTGACAAACATCACACCACAAATCACTGAGAACACCAGTCCTAGAGTAGCACTGGCTAAACCAAAGTCTCCTCCATTGGGGAATCCAAGCTGAAACAAAGGTATGTTAGGTTAGACTTAACAGTCAAGTCGCATATCAGAAACCATGATGGTTGTGTAACACGATAGGACTACGAGTAGTACTGACTGTACATGTCCCATGGATAGGAGCTACAATCTCAGAAATTTGAAATGAAAAATTGACACCTCCCCCAACCCATTGCAGTGATAGAAAAAATGGTGCATTTTGGTTTTTGCGCAAAGTCATCTTTGAGTTGGGGGGAGGGGAGGTCTCATTTCTCATTTTATTCCGTTCGAGATTGCAATCTTGGACATTTCAAATGAAAAAATTAAGACCTCCCCTAGCCTCCCCCTATTCCAGTGATGGAAAAAGTGTTGCATTTTGGTTTTATAGCCCAAATTCATCTTTGAATTGGGGGGAGGGGAGGTCTCATTACTCGTTTTATTTCTGTTTGAGATATTGTAGCTAAAATAACAAGGTCTAATTTCTTGCAGGAAAAATGCTAGTCTCACTGTTTCACACTCCTTATCATAATATTGTGATTGGTGGCAGCTGGAAGTTTGGCCTCCTATGGTTTGGTTAACAGTCTGGTTCCCCAGCAGAGAAGGGGAACCAACACATCCCTGCCTAGTATGGTACTACAAGACAATTATCCGTCCACAAAGGTTCTGTGCTGGTAGAGCTAATAGGACAACTGCAGCACAGCAACAGAGATAAGTCAATTTACACCCCCGTGGGGGGTACTCCCTATAATGGGCTATACGGGGATGCAACGCCTGAAAGGGGCTGGAGGTATATATGAAAGGGTCGGGATTTCACGAGTTGAAGTATGTGAAAGGGTAGGGATTACACAACGAAAAGGAAATGGTAGCGAAAACACGAGTTGAAGCATAAAAAGGTAGGGAAAACTGCCTTTTAAGTATTATAAAAAGGGCCTTTCAAAATATATCAAACAGACGTATGAAAGGCTATATGAAAGGGGAACCATTTTCAATGAGAGGTATATGAAAGGGGTACCATTTTCAATGAAAGGTACATGAAAGGGGTACCATTTTCAGTGAGAGGTATATGAAAGGGGTACCATTTCCAATGAAAGGTATATGAAAGGGGTACCTTTTCAAAGGGTTTGGACCTCGGGGCGGAGCATCCCCGTACAAAACTTTGTTGCTCAGTATCCCCCCCCCCCCCGAAAAGAAAAAGCCTGAGCCAGCAACCCTCTATCAGTCGAGACCCTCAGTCCACACTACCAGAGAACCTCATGGCACAGGTTGGCCTGGTCAGCCATGTGTGCACTCACATGTCAACAGGCCAAGTCTCCATAATGATGCCATACCAACCATGTTGCCACCCAATGGATGAACACAATAAGGAAACAAGATATTTTGAGAAGGCTGACTGGCCGGTACAGTCTAATGTACATCATTTAAATTGTGTAAACTCAAAAGAGAGAAAGGTGCAGAGTTTATGATAATTTCTTTACTGCCTTACAAGAGGTTAATGAACTTTGAGCTTACTGTCTTGTATGTTGGTGTAAGTCCTCCTGCTGTCCCATGACCCCCTGCAAACCCCACAGGAAGAACAGTGGCAAACAGTGGGCTGACACCAAATACTGGCATCTGAAAATAATGGATAAACCATAATCAAATAATCTAATAATTAAGAAGACTTTGTTTCCAACTATTAAAAGCGGATTGAGTCAGGAACTCTAACAATGTGGCCAATTCACTGGGGCAATAAGTATAATAATTTATGAAGTTGGTGTTCTTAGTAGATTTATATGACTAGAAAAATAACTAGAAAAATAAAGATATTCAGAGGTACATGTATTTTTTCACAAATGTGACATTCCAAACAAATTAAAATCTATAAAATAAATGATTTTTTTTTCTCAGGAATGAATTTTTTTTTAATTTCTTAACAATTTCTCTTCTTTTATCCTCTGTGAATATCATTTAATTAAGCTAATTAATTCCTATTTTATATGACAATAATTATTGTCTGACTTGCAATTATAGGTGTGTCACAAAGCTGTTAGAAAAAAAGGGTAACAAAAAATGAAATTTTAGCATGCTGATAAAATTTGTTTAAAAGGTGGTTTAAGGTGACTCCATATAGTCATTGGCCAGTCTTCCAAATAAAATATACACAATCTCACTGCTGTCTTTTGGGGAGTTTTGTTTCGCGATACTATGCATAATATTACACGTAGCTTAGGCTTTCTCGTTTACAGAGAAGTCCAATTTGCAGTCTTGTCTTGTTACCATGGCAACCAATGATTGAGTTGTTGGGCTTGTTGTTCAAGGCTAGCAAACCTCTCAACAGATTTTCTCGGTTTTTACACGGTATTAATATTCAGGATTTTTGGTGAAACAGAATAAACATTCAGTAAGTCTAATCTAACAAGGCCATAAAAAATCGGTACATGATTGTCGGCAATTTACTCACCCTTCTTTTTTACGTTTATTGGGTTTGTGTATGTACAAAAATAGTTGTCTTTTTTTGTGATCGAGAACAAAGAAAATCCTACCAATTTGTCGATTTTTATAAAAATTCACCGGGATTTCACGAGTTACAGTATGTGAAAGGGTAGGGATTTCACGAAGAATAGGAAATGGTAGCGAAAACATGAGTTGAAGCATAAAAAAGGTAGGGAAAACTGCAATTTAAGTATTATAAAAAGGGCCTTTCAAAATATATCAAACAGACGCACGCAAAGGCTATATGAAAGGGGTACTATTTTCAACGAAAGGTATATGAAAGGGGTACCATTTTCAATGAAAGGTATATGAAAGGGGTACCTTTTCTGTCAAAACGGTATATGAAAGGGTAAGGGTTTGGACCTTGGGGCGGAGCATCCCCGTACAAAACTTTGTTGAGTACCCCCCACCCCCCCCCCACCCCCCCCACTCCCGGGTGAAATTACTTTCGACTCTCAATTGAAAATTGCTCTTATTCCCTGGACAGTGATTTATCCAGTGGATAGCAATATCCAGTCCCTGAACAACTGGGGCCAAAGCAATCCAGTTCTGGTCTGGATAACACATTAGAAGATTTCCAGACTTTCAAAACCCAGAGATGAAACCAGGTTTTAATCACAAGGTTCCTGCTGCTGTATTTAGTCTTGCTTACCAGCAGCGCTGCAGTGATAACCAATGCAACAAGCCACTGTCCCCAGGCAATAATCATACCGTACATTAACTGAGGCCCAGCCTGTTTCCAAATCACTGAGATGTTAGGGATTTGGGTACCAAGGAAAAGTGAGGAGAACACAATGTTGATGAGGAATCCAGCCAAGTTGTACCTTTGGAACAAAGCATGAATCATATATATAAAACCTCCTTTAATTAAGGGCTGCTAATTCCGAAAGTTAAGGGGGCTGCCACTTTCAGAATTGTTCTACTGTATGCTAAATTCATTAATTAAGTCCAGTGCTCACACCTGCCTGTAGATGGGGGAGGGACAGGGGTGTTGTCTGAATTTCCAACCAGATCATAAACTGAAGTTTTTTTTTCAGTCACGGACTGGCTTGCAAGGTTTCTGATCAATCCCCATGGACTACTGTAAAATCCCCTTGGGTTGAGCCCTCATGAATATTTGCATATGGTCTTTATAATCATCAAATTAGTATGAGGTATCTGTTCCATGCTCATACTGTGGAATCAAAACAAAAGCTGTAAATTACATATCAATTTTCTGGTTTTCAAATCCGCTACACTGCATGGATACATTTAACGCACTAAAATATCGCTTCAAAGCGGGCGGGATACCAAATTGGGAAATTAATTAATTTCTTTATCTTTCAAAATCTCGAAAACAGTTTCTTTTGTTCAAACAAGCAGCGTGCAGGTATTAAATATTCACTTAGCTTTGTTTCATTATCCTGTGCTAATTATTGACAAAAAAACATTAAGTAAGCTTACGTACCATCCTCTGGTGAAATTCACCGCGATAAATCCGGAGACATCTTCGTTTAACCGAGCTACCTGCAGCACAATTAATCCGAGGAGACCTCCAATTACAGACGCGGGAAGGTAGAGCTTTTGAAAAATCCATACATAAAGACGAAGAAACTTCCCCAAAACAAGGAGAAAACACAACCAGCAAAAACTAGCAACCGCAGAATAAGCCATAGGCATCTTTGACGCCTCACAAAAGCCATCATCGTTCAAAAAGTAGCCTGAAGCGCAGAAACAAGAAGTTATGTTTGAAGAGGACTCTTCAACACATACGCCTCCTTTCCCGCAGGAATTCGTTACTGATGCATTACAAGTCATTTTGTTGGCTTTCAGATCAAAGGCATATGTTTAAGCAGTCAAAAAGCAAAGCAGATATAAAATGAGAAGGCTAAAACGGCTACTAGCTATAAACTGTTGATGCTAAAAGGTCGAAAGCTCTTTCTCGTGTTTCAACATGCACTCGTCTGATTCATTTTCCATGCGAAGCGATAATTTGTTATTTGATTGACGGGCGGATGATTATCAGGACGTGCGGATAAAAAAGAACAGCTGGCAAAATAAATATTTTGCACGGAGCACAAAACTTGTCATATCCTGTTATTTTAGAAACAATGCTAAAGCGAACCAAACTGGCAAAATTAAAATACTTCATCGGTTGGACCCAAGTCATGGCAACGCAAATTATATTTGAGATTGGTCGATAAAAAAAACTGTGTTATTTACAAAGGGACAGATTAGTAACGCAAAGGAAATAGGAGACAAAGTCTGCAGGCATTATACTATAGAGGTGTCAAATGTAGGGATTGGTTATCTTCGGGCCGGGCTGACTGGATGGTCCGTAACAGAGGTGTCCGTAAGGAGAGGTTCGACCGTACTTTTAGATCCTTCGGATGTCGGGGCTAATAAAAAGTGAACGCTCTCTTATGACTCCCGCCGTGCCCGCCCGCCCCGCTCCCTCGCCGGCGGAGTGGTCACCCGACGACGGGTTTCTCTTCTTCTCGCCCCCTGGAGTGAGCGATCAAAGGATCGGCCGACATTACGCCTGTTCTGTAGCTGTTCTTTTTTTTTTATCTAAAAGGAAAAATCTCTCAGATACGTAACCCTATTCTAAAGGCTAAAATGCTTTAATTTTTGCGACGAGTAGGATTGTGTTAGGCCCGTCGCTTTTTTCTAAGGGCTCGATTATATGAGCCGGGCTGGCCCGGTTAGCCGAGATGTCCTGGTTTGCCGAGATCTCGGCAACAAAAATCAACTTTCCGATTATATGACAACCGGGCCAGCCCGGTTAGCCGGGATCCCGGCTAACCGGGCTGAACATTTTCCATGTAATCACGTTTACCGGGACAGCACAAAAATTTGCCTCTGAGCAAACCTGCTCGCCTGTAAATGGCCCTTTTTCTCTTTAAATGATAAAGAGGTACACAAGAGTGCGTACGCACGAAGTAAATGAGCTAAAATGCAGAAAAAAATCCTTAATTGAAACATTCTACGCGTTGCGCCATTTTCAAAACAACAACTCTCAGCCAAAACCATTGATGCTAAATTTATTTGTCGCCCGGGCTGGCTCGCTTCATGTAATACCGGCTGAAAGTCATCTCGGCAAAATGGGCCATCTCGTCTAACAGGGCCAGTCCGGCTCATATAATCGGACCCTTAAGGCCCGTTTACACATGCGATTTTTGATGCGATTTTTGTCGCGCTCTCCAATGCAACTTTTGTCGCAAGTGTAAACTAGCGGCGATTTTCGGTGCGATTCGGGTGCGACATTTGCTTTGATTTGCTGTGATTTCCCAAAATTTGCTGCGACATCGCGCGGTGAATCGCGCCCAAATCGCACTGAAATCGCCGCCCGTTTACACATGCGATTTGAAGATGCAACTTGCGCGCGACAAAAATTGCACAAAAATGGCCTGTGTAAACGGGCCTTAACGATTTTTACCATGCACGCCACTGTGTTTCAACGTACAAACTTTTTTCTTTGCCTTTTGATGGTCTGTCCCACGAATACGCATCAAAAACAAACTTTTGAAAACGGAATATTTTGAAAAAGTCGGATAATTTCTTATTGTTTTTATGTGGACAAGTAGAATGATCCGAAAACACGATCGTGTGGTGTGGACGCACAACTTTTGCTCTATTTTCGGTGTAATAATATACATGAAAAATTTACTAAATTCTGATTGGCTAAGAACAGTGCAGTTCAAAATAAGTGTAACACCAGTGCAAAAAGTGTAACACCAGTGCAAATTACAAATAAAAAAAAATTGATGCAAAAATGTTTTGCGGGTCGTGCAATTTGAGTTTTTTGAAAAACTCACTCGTGCAAATTAATCTCAAATTGAACTCGAAACCGTATGATTACCTATACAAAACGCGAACATTGGGAAACGAAAACTTGGAAAGTAGCTGATGTCTTTATGAACACTAGGGGGAAACGAGAGGCATATTTTCTCCTCGCGCCTGCAACGCAGTGAAGAAATTTCTCTCTCCATTGTCTTTCAGGGATATAGGTCTGTGGATGACGAGGAAGACAGAAATTCAGTTTTGGGACATAAAATCTCTTCCTTTTTTTCTCCCATGATCTACAAGCTGACTCTCTTTTCTCTCAGGTGCTGGGAGAGGCAAAGAACGCGAAAATCGCCAGTCCAGTCGGCTTGAGAAACTCAGACAGACGACTGTTTACATTTTAACAAACATGTAAACCTGGTTAAGTTTTGTTTATATGGTTCTGTTTTGCAAAATTGGCTATGTGTACAGTTAAAATTTGTAACGCCGATTCCGAGATAATCAGTATCTGCCTCATCCAGTCTCTTCTTCTTCGCTCGGCATAGTAAATCAAACGTTCGGAAATCGAACTCAATCGAACTCAATCCGTGGATTGAGTTCGATTGAGTTCTGCAATCGAACACCGGACTTTCAGTGAGTTCGATTTCCGAACAAATCGAATTCAATCGAACAAATCGAACTCAATCCATCTGATTGTGTTCGACTGAGTTTGGAAACCGAACTCAATCGAACACAATTAAATGGATTGCGTTCGATTGAGTTCGATTTTCTGGCCTTTCTCGCCTAATTTCTTTAAAACCTTGAAAACTTCGCCATCCTTGACGTCAAAGCGGCATTCCTGGTAGCCTTTTACTACGCATTTGAAGCTTACAATCCACAGCGCATGTGAAGCCATTTCTGCGGAATTTCTTCGTTTACGAAAAACACGTGCGCTACACTCCGGGCTGAAGTAACTCGAGCTTCCAAGATCTGGTTACACGAGAATTTAGTTTTATCGACTGAGTCGATAAGGTAAATTGACCACCGTAAAAAGATTCAAATAGCTGACGTTTCGAGCGCTAGCCCTTCGTCGGAGCGAATCAAGGAATTGTGGGTAGTGTGTGGTTTTATATAGTAAGCGGTGGAGCTACGCTATTGGTGGAAATTTGGTGACGTGAAAAACAAATGTAGATTAGTTGAATGAAAAGCGTTCGTTGATTCCGTGGGGTTTGAGAGTGCCGATTTGAAAGATGATTTTTTGTTCTAGGTTTTTACGGCTTTCTGTGTTACCCTGGTGTAGGGAAAGGCCGCAGATTGTCATGTGTTGTTTAGAATGGTTAGTAAGATTAAAATGGCGCGCGACTGGTTTGGATGCGTCTTTGTCATTTTTTTCAACGTCTCGGAGATGTTCACGAAAACGGTCGCCCAGTCTCCTCCCTGTTTCGCCAATGTATATCTTTTTGCAAAAAGTACATGTGATGCAGTAGATAACATTTACGGAGGTGCATGTAAAACGATCAGTGATTTTAATAGATCGTTTGGGTCCTGTTATTTTGTCCGCGTTGTGAATGAAAGGACAAGTGTTACATCGTGTGCGTGTGCATTTGAAAGTTCCCGGTACATCGTCAGATTTCAGTGCGCTCGTAACTAGAAAGTTGCCTATGTTTTTGTCACGTTTGAATGAAATTAGTGGGGGTTGTGAAAAAATTCTGCCAGTTTCGGGGTCGTTTTGGAGTAATTTGAAATTTTTTAAAATGATGCTTTTGACTGTGTTGTTGTGTGGGTGGAAAGTGAGGGTGAATGGAATTCTCTCGTTCTCTTCCTTCTGTGGCGTTTGTAGTGCTGACTGTCTGTCGATCTGTTGTGCACGTTGTTGGCCCGTATTAACAACAGAGTCAGGGTACCCACGTTTCTTGAAAAACTGGCACATTTCTTCTGATTTGTTGGAAAAATCAGAGTCATCACTACATAGACGTCGAAGTCTGAGAAATTGAGAATACGGAATGGCGTTTTTAACGTGCGATGGATGTGAGGATGAATGTAACAGATAACTGTGGGAATCTGTAGGTTTGTAGTGCACACTTGTGGATAAACTGTTACCGTTGATTGAAATATTAATGTCAAGAAAAGCGACTGAGGTTTCGGAAATTTCCCAGGTATATTTTAGAGCTGGATGAAAAGTATTGACAGAAGTTATGAATTGATTAAGTTCCTCTTTACTGGAAGAGGTAGCGCCAATGCAATCATCGATGTAGCGGCCGTAGAGTTCGGGTTTGGTTCCGTGGTACTGATTAAAAAATTTGTCTTCGATGTGGCCTACAAAAAGGTTAGCGTAGCTTGGTCCCATTTTGGTGCCCATGGCGACTCCATTTACTTGTTTGTAGTAGTTTTGGGAAAATGAAAAACAGTTAAGTGTCAAAACTAATTCGGCTAAGCGGAGCAGTGTTTCTGACCTTGGGTTTTGAAAATATACCTGGGAAATTTCCGAAACCTCAGTCGCTTTTCTTGACATTAATATTTCAATCAACGGTAACAGTTTATCCACAAGTGTGCACTACAAACCTACAGATTCCCACAGTTATCTGTTACATTCATCCTCACATCCATCGCACGTTAAAAACGCCATTCCGTATTCTCAATTTCTCAGACTTCGACGTCTATGTAGTGATGACTCTGATTTTTCCAACAAATCAGAAGAAATGTGCCAGTTTTTCAAGAAACGTGGGTACCCTGACTCTGTTGTTAATACGGGCCAACAACGTGCACAACAGATCGACAGACAGTCAGCACTACAAACGCCACAGAAGGAAGAGAACGAGAGAATTCCATTCACCCTCACTTTCCACCCACACAACAACACAGTCAAAAGCATCATTTTAAAAAATTTCAAATTACTCCAAAACGACCCCGAAACTGGCAGAATTTTTTCACAACCCCCACTAATTTCATTCAAACGTGACAAAAACATAGGCAACTTTCTAGTTACGAGCGCACTGAAATCTGACGATGTACCGGGAACTTTCAAATGCACACGCACACGATGTAACACTTGTCCTTTCATTCACAACGCGGACAAAATAACAGGACCCAAACGATCTATTAAAATCACTGATCGTTTTACATGCACCTCCGTAAATGTTATCTACTGCATCACATGTACTTTTTGCAAAAAGATATACATTGGCGAAACAGGGAGGAGACTGGGCGACCGTTTTCGTGAACATCTCCGAGACGTTGAAAAAAATGACAAAGACGCATCCAAACCAGTCGCGCGCCATTTTAATCTTACTAACCATTCTAAACAACACATGACAATCTGCGGCGTTTCCCTACACCAGGGTAACACAGAAAGCCGTAAAAACCTAGAACAGAAAATCATCTTTCAAATCGGCACTCTCAAACCCCACGGAATCAACGAACGCTTTTCATTCAACTAATCTACATTTGTTTTTCACGTCACCAAATTTCCACCAATAGCGTAGCTCCACCGCTTACTATATAAAACCACACACTACCCACAATTCCTTGATTCGCTCCGACGAAGGGCTAGCGCTCGAAACGTCAGCTATTTGAATCTTTTTACGGTGGTCAATTTACCTTATCGACTCAGTCGATAAAACTAAATTCTCGTGTTTCATCCCCCCACCGACGCAGCACCACAGTTTCTCTAGAAACTAACCCCATTCAAGATCTGGTTAGTTCGATTTCGTTCGATTGCCGAACTCAATCGAACTAAATCCATGAATTGAGTTCGATTGGGTTCGATTTACTCCGTCGGGTCTTCGCTATTTGACGCGCGGCGCTAGAAAGCTGAGCACGAGTGCGCGCCCGACAAGGCAGGATCGGCATACGAAAAATTTTCGCGAAATTTAAGTTCTTTTAAATTTACAGTCGACTCCCGATAACTCGAACCTTCAAGGGAAACAGAAAAAAGGTTCGAGTTATCAGGAGTTGAGAACAAATGATCGGAAATAAGGATTAATGATCCTCCTTCGAGGCTGGCTGGTTGTTATCTACGGTAATTTAGAACAACAACACATAGCTGAAATATGAACTGGACTGGCACTTTTTTTAATGCAAAAAAAGAGACAGTACTGTATTTTTTGACTTGTCACGTGTTCACAAACGTTCGAGTCATCGAGGGTAGAATTAAATAGAAAATGACCTGAAGGGAAACGAAAATTGCTTCGAGATAGCGGGGGGTTCGAGTTATCGAGGGTAAAATCACAGTAAATGTATGACGGAAATCCAGAGGTAATCGATTTTGGTTCGAGATAGCGCGAGGTTCGAGTTAGCGAGGGTTTGAGCTATTGGGAGTCTACTGAACTATCAAATCGCGAGATTCAAGTTTTATTTTCGCGAAATTAAAGTCCCGCGAAAATAAGTTCCAAAGGCCAAAGCCAAGGGCAGCCATGTTGGTGTCCCTAACAAGAGAAGTAAGGTTAATTAAAACTCTCTTGTACGGAGACACCGCAACAAAAAATTGGCCGCTATGACGTCATCTGCAAACGCTCTATAAGGTATTTATGGAAGCTAAGAGCGGCTATAACGAAATAAAGAGGAATATTTACATTCAACATAAAGCAAGTACTATTTTAAACTGAATGACCTTTATTCTTTTACACAACTACTAACAAACCACACCCAAACTTAGCTACAAATGCAAATGTAACCAAAGATTGGGACACGAGACAAAGTCATTTCAGTGAAGGCGCTTTCTGCTCTCTAGCAGCAAAACGACTTAGCCACACATTCACCAGTGTAAAGGCCTAAAAATATCAAAGCCGAAAAACTGGCAGTTGAGGCATAGAAATGTACGAAAATATCCGCTAACAACAAAAAAAAACAACATTCAATCATTTTCAGAAACAAAATTCCGTACACCTTTACATAAAAATGTCCTGGGTAACCTGTGACTGCACAGTCTACTTACAGTCCTAGCTTTCCTCAAGGGATAGTCATACGCACGCACCAGCTAGCGTTCGCTCGACAATCCCTAAGGAAAGGACACAACTATCGAAAGAATAAAGAATTTGACGGAAGTTACAAAGAAAACGAGACTATTCTAAACAGTTTCTACATAATTTTCTTAAGAATGGCAACACTAAACTATTATCTAGTTTATACGATCAGATTAGGAAACGAAAAAGACTTGACCAAAGATATTCATGTATTCCGCTACAAGAATCCAAAAAAGATTGTATCCACAACTTCTTACAACGTTCTCTAAAAATTAAGAAGTTAGGTTACTTCAAAGGTAATTAAGATGACTTATTTCAGCCGTTATTTGAAAAGTCATGCAAAGCTTTCTCCCCCACCCTCTTCTCTCCCAATTTTCTCCCATTTTGTTACTTAACCCTTTAAGACCTAAAAGTGATCAGCATCAAATTTCTCCTTGTAATATTAATGCCTTATCAATAAAGGTCATAAGAATTTAGGGCATGATCACACAAGATGAGTTCTCTTGATATCCAAACAATTTCTCCTCACTACTTCTATAGGAAATGTATAGGACTAGAAATGAGAATTTAAATTTTGATATTAGGGCTTCAAGGGTTAAGAGGAGAGGATTAGGGCGACGACATAGCGCCTTCCAAAGAGACTAGACATTTCCTCTATGCTGATCTACAAATTTTACGTAACTGTAGTGTGACAAAACTTCGACATCAGGCTACTACAACAGTGCGGTTTCGGCGACACAACCTGAGAACACCGCGCTCGAGATTTAGGGGACTGGAAGCTGCGCAACCTGAGTTCCCTGCGGTTCCAATTGTCCTCACATTCCGCGGTGTGAATGCCTTCCTTGCAGCACAAGGTACACTTGGAAAGTTTATCGTGTTGAAGTTTACAATGTGGACATAAATTGCAATTTGTTGTTTCTCTACCATTAGTGAAAGATCTAGGCGAAGCGACGCGTTTAGAGTTATCGACATCTGGTTCAGTGCTAACTTGATCACTTTCTTCAGAATCAGAGCTCTTTTTCCTTCCCCTTAACCTCGGTGATTTAGAGGACGTCAGGTTTTTTCGGTTCGGAGATTTCCTCCTCAAGAAGTCCGTGATGCGAGCTTGTTTATTCCTAGTGTTGTCGTCCATAGCTGTTGTACTCTTAGAACGTTTTCGCTTTGCCGCTACTTTCGTTGCGTCGTTTCCAGTCCTCTGAGGTTCGACCATGTTTTCCGGTCTGAGTGGGTCATTCTCCTTCCGGCTTTCCTTTTCATCCATTTCCGGTTTCTCTGAAGTTTGGCTCTCGCTTCCGCTTTCGCTTTTCTTTGCACCCCGAGGAATGCGTGACCGTGTTTCACGTGACATGGCGTCAGAATTCTGGCCATCATCCTCTGAAGTCACCACTCCCTTATCACTCTCCTCTTCGGTTTTGGTTTCAACGTTTGGAAATGATAAATGACGACTCCTTCGCTTCCGAGGCTTGCCAGAAGGGAAGGGCTCGAGACTGCTGTGGCCCAGAGCGGCTTCTGTCACCTCAGTTATTGTATTACGTAGCACACGCCTTGGGGTTATTGCGCTGTCTTCACACGAGCTTTGAGACTTAACTCGAGTTCGTTTTCTACTCGTCGGCTCACTATCGCTATTCTCTCTCGCTATTGCGCTGTCTTCGCACGAGCTTTGAGACTTAACTCGAGTTCGTTTTCTACTCGTCGGCTCACTATCGCTATTCTCTATGCTCTCGGACTCCTTACTACACCCAGCTATTGAATCTGCTGTCTTGCTTGCATTGGAATCCTGGCTAATAGCATGGCCGCTTCTCCTTGTTCTCCTGACTGGTGATTCGTAGCTGTCCCCCTCGGGGTCACTACTGTCATCGGGAGCCCCGCCCGTACTTCTCTTGGTATCGGAGTCACCTCCATCCCCCTGTTCTATGCTAGAGCAATCACCAGAGCTGCTCGTAGTACTGCAAGACTCAAGTGTGCTGCTGACCCGAGAGGAGAGGGATTCTGCGAGGCTGCCACACCCATCACTTGCCACACCTGGAGCGCTGCCGTCACCGCTAAAATTGTCCTTGCACATGGTGAGCACCCACTCGACAGCCTTCTCGTCCAGGTCGCATGATTCGTCAGTCATGACTTCATACTCCTTCCAGAACACGTCCTCACGCGCTCGGTACAGCTCCCGCCGCTTCTTCTCTCGCTTGGTCACCATGTAACACAGATTGCGTAACTACAAAAGGAACAATGGCGAGTGAATGATGGTTTTAAATCTTTTATTACAATTTAATGGCACAAATTTACGAGCAAGAAAAGGGAATAAAAATATAAGAAGCCATAAGCCATGAGGATAATCTGTAAAAGAGTAGGGCACTCCATACTAAGACAGATCACCATTTAGCTAATCTAAAAAAATCCTAGCAGTCGAAAGACTATACAGGATATTAAAAAGCGGTCGAAGCGGGAAAAAGAAAAAAAAAAGCAAATAGATTCTTATATGTCCTTCATAGAAATTAAGAACCTAATTAAGAACATACTAAGCAAGCTTAAATTGCCAAAAACTTCCCCAAAATACAAGAACCTATTTTGCCAGACTTAAAAAAATGTAGGTTCTTACACGCGGGTTTTTACTGTATATGTAACGAGTCTTACCTTTTCCAGATTGCAGCGCAATTTTACAATTCGTTCCAGCTGTGCTTGTAGATTACTTGAGGAGTCCACGGCACCCTATAAATAAAAGAAGACGTGATTTGTTAATAGGACGAATTTCAATTGAGCGCTGAAAGCAATTTTGCGATTGCTTTGGCATTACACTGCTTTGTCATTGTCTAAAAACAACCAATGAAAAGAAAAATAATAATCAATCAAAACTAATCCTTTTCATATATCATATGTATTATGTATAGTCGAGTGTTTTTTGTTTAGCCTAGTGCTCGAAAGATTGGGTGAACACTCCATACACTACTGATGTCATGTCATGGCGGTTTTTATATTTTTGTCTCGGACTGTGCTAGAATAAAAACTAAGCATCTTACTTCAAACAGGAAATGCTCTTAGAACACCAAGAACAAGATATCAAGTAAATTCTTGTAAAACGAATAACCCATAATCAGTTTTTAGCAAATTTTTAAAAAAACACATTGAACAAACTTGAAAAAATTGGCCATTTTTTTCAAGTTGCAATCCATTTCCATCCTGCCATCTGTAGTCAGAGACACTTGTTTATAGTTCCATTATACTCGTAAAGCAATTTTAAACAAAACTGGACCATTATTTTTTGCGTTTCCACTTATATAAAAATATCTTTCAGCTTTTTAAAATAACACTGAAAATGGTGACATAGCCCCTCTAATGCTAAACAACTATTAGAATCTTCCTTTCTGCTTGGTGTGGTTCAATTTACAGTGTTTTGCGGTAAGTTGACGTAGAATGGGCTTTAATTTTTATTTGACTCAACCCTGTTAATACGACCACATTTTCATGACCGTTGGTAAGTTAACTTGCCTGTTTTCCTGACAGCTTTTCCTGCTGCTGTAGAGTTGGTGGCAGAAGAGGGACATCGTCTTGAGCCTAACAGAATTCAAACAACTTGTCAAGGTCGATCATCTCCCTTTCTAAGGGAAAACACCGAGCATTTGACCATTTTAAAAAAGTTTCATCAAATTCCCACTATGAGTGCGGGTTTAGTAGTCTTCTTTACTTTCTACAAGAACAGAAAAGCAATTTGTTGGGTACAATGGATCATGAAAAAGATACTTACAGCTCATAAACAATGAAAATGATTTGGCGATTGTCAAATGATCAACAAACAAGGGTGAAGTGCAGAGCATGTTGGTCACATTTCCCATGAACAAGTCAGTGAAAAAAATAAGTGGCATCAATGGGGTATTCTGGTATATAAGCTATATAGGTATATGTGCAGCCGCAAAGGGTATGGTTTTTTAGCTTTTTGGTCTGAAAACGGGTATAGATTTTGACCAGTATGGTCTGAAATTGGGTATAGTTTTTATGTGAATGAAACCACGAGTGTATAAATGTAGCCAGGACTGAAACTGGTATGGATTTTAGAAAAATGGGTACGAATCAAAGGCTCCTGCGAGCCGACCCGTTTCGGCTCCCTCTGGCTCTATTGTCCCATCATTTACCCACTACACTACCTAGGATTTGGCTAATTACTAAGCCCAAATTTTGTTATTTCAAAATCTGAGTGATGGATTGAGCGAGTGAGTGAATATGCCATCGTCTCCGATAACCTGTTCACTACGCTATGCGTATTCACGGGTTAAAAATGGCATAGTTTGGTCTGAAATAGGGTCAGGATATGGAGAACCGGGTGACACACACCCACCCAAAATTCCAAAATGTCGTGTACCCATATTTTTGCACAAGCAACTACAACTAACATGGCATGGTACCTTTCTTTTGAGTGTCCAGAACTTGTGTATTCTGGTGGCAAGCTCCTTGGGCAAGTTGAGATCTTTTGCCATCTCCACAACATTCACAAACTTGTAGAACTCCTCCTCCATATGTTTCAATCTACAAAGAATAAACAAGATTTGCTTCCTTCAGTTTCATGCAATTTCAGTCCTATGTGTAAATTAATGTCTTTATTTTTCCCATTACTCTTTTAAGATACACAAAATTCAAACATTGAGGTCACCAAAAAGAAAGACCCCAAAATGAAAGGAGTGAGATTAATTTCTCGAAGACATCAGCTAACAGGCTACTCGATAAATTTGAGCTGAAATAAAGTTAATGTATGTATGTAGGTATGTAATACTCCCAAACATATCACAATAGAGAAAAGAGTAAGGTAAGGAAGATAGATGACGATAACATGAAGTGGGCATAAACTTCAGTCACCTCTTTTGACGTAAATTCTCCGCGTCTTCAGACGAGGTTGACGTCGCATTGCTCTCTTCCTTGGCTTTTTTGCTGGGTGACTTGCTTTTGTGACTGTGCTTTGTACAGTAACTCTGCAGAGAAACAGAGTGAAACAAAGTCATTTCACACTGCCATATTCCATATTCCACATTTACATTAACAACCACAAAGAGTTCATGGTCAAGCCATAATAAACTAATTCAACTGTTTACAAGTTAGTTGTTTTTATTTTTGACAAAAGCTCTCATTATTATTTGGTGAGAAAAAATAAAAACTGACGAGTGAAAATGCCCAGCCATTTTACATAACTTTTCACTGAATAACCTCTATTTATTTATGCCGAGTTGAGACACATATCAACAGAAATGTCAAGAAAAAATGAGAAAGGAGTTGACTGTAAGTAGGTGAAACAAACCAGAGTACTGTAATGAGGACACATTTCTTTTTTGACAAAAAAAAAAAAGAACTTGTACAATTGAAAAGAAAATGTACAATTTGCATAGTCAGAACAATGGCTCCTGAGACATTTTGCATTGGTTTGAACGGTTTGCATAGTCAGAATATAATCCCTATTATATCTCAAGGTCTACAATGTCAGTTTCTTTGATAAGGGGGGGGGGGGGGGGGGGGGGGGGGGGTTATTAAAAAGGGGGTGCTTATTAACAAAATGAAACTCAAGGAGGGACACTTATTAGGAAGGGGACACTATTTGGAAGGAGGGCACTAAATTGAATTGTTGCGGTATACTAACAATATGCCTGACACCATCTGATGCTGAATCATCCAAAACAGTCCTCATCTCAAGGCCATGTTTGAACCCACATGTCACATGGAAAGCTGTCACACAGCTCTTAACCTAGACAATGCAAGAAAAGACAATCCTTTCAATAATCAGTCCAACTGTTTATGTTGGAAAGTAGGTAATCTCTGAGCTATTTCTTTTATGCTAGTTTACAGAATGTAAATCAGAAATTAGTTTTACTTGAATAGCAATGAAGGATATGGAGAAAACAACGCTGAAAGAGCTCAAAATTTGTATTTCACATTCGGAAGGTGTGAAATGTAGAAGGAGCATCCCTTTATACAAAACGTTTATTCCTTTTGTGAAACTTTTTGTTTAAGTCTGTGCTTTACAAATTAAGAATAAAAATAATTATTTCAAAGAAATTTACAGTTTGCACTTGTTCTAAGTGCTGTCGGCAGGAAACAATTACTCACCGTGCATTGAATACAGGCTCCAACTTTCTCACGGCACAAAAAACACACCAAGTTCCATCTGCTGGCCTGATAATAAGCAGTCAAAGAGTACACAAGTTTAGATGCTGATTTTCTGACATAACAGTCACAAAGCAACTAAGAACATTGCTGTTACTTCTGGATGGGATGTTAATTACAACATAGGTTCTCTTTACAAATTTATGTGTACACATGTATGGTAAACACCGAAAAATACAAGAGCTAATCATAGGGCTGTCATTAAACTTTGAGGATGACAGCAAAACAAGGAAAATAGATGGTATGAACTCCAATAGTTTGACCCATGACTGTTGTCCTTTAGTCATTTTCGAACTTTGAGTTGTCTTTCACCTTCATCCCAGTTGCCAGCCATAATACCTGGCTGCTGGCTTCTAAAGACAGCTCTGTAATCATTAACTAAAGGCCCAGAAACACAATGTTACATCAAACACAACATCGCACATAACTTCAACTAAAAGTTGCATGAAATGTTGCACTAATGTTGCACAGTGTGTGCAGCCCTCCACACTCTGTTTTTTTTTTCCAAAAAAGTAGCACTAATTAACCAACTGAGAATAATATACTTTTATTACTTTAAGTTATGTTTTGAACTTACAGGAATATTTTCAATCCGGGTAACTGGTTCCATTTTAGGAACATTTCCAAACCCAACTTCAGGAATCCACAGAGCACAACTGACATGAACCCAGCCCTTGTTATTCCTGAAGAAAAAACTTTGATCAGCACTCACTTTCTCCAACCACACAGACGGATTATCAACAAGTTCAAATATTAAACAAATGTACATGGCACCGACCAGTCTCAACCTACTTTGCTTAAAAAAGCTTGAAATGTTTTATAGTAAATTGTAAAATGGTTTAGATAACTCATACCCTGCGAGCAGTGGATTCTCCAATGCCGAGCTACGCCGAACGAGAGAGAAACCACTGCGGGCATCCGTTTGCTTTTCCATCGAGCATGCGCAGCCACGTGACGCCCCACGTGATGCATTTGACGTTGTTTCGCGGTAAAATTGTAGCATGTGTCATTGTTTCGTGGCAAAAATGTCTTTGTCACCTTGGACGCCATTTTGATTGTTACTTAGCGGGCTCGCTTAAACGCAGCAGTTACGTGGATGAGTGCATGCGCGAGAGGCTAAACAAGTTTACAAACTAGTTTTACCGGTTCAAAGTTAATTTATTCGTCCATGGCGCTGGACGGCGGCTCGATCAAAGGAACTAACGGATGCTCGCAGTGGTTTCTCTCTCGTTCGGCGTAGCTCGGTGTAGGAGATTCCACTGCTCGCAGGGTAGATAACTCACAGACTGAAAAAATAAACATCTTTAACAGACTTTTCTTAATTTTTTTAAACATACATTGTACTCTGTCATTCTCAATTTTTTTTTATGATGACATGGTATTGTTTGCTTTGAAATTTTATGTGGGAAATTCTTGCGGCCAGCCATGAAGACATATGAAGACACGAGAAGACACGAGAAGACATGAGAAGACACGAGAAGACATGAGAATGAAGACATTGCATTGTAGTTTGACCGCCGATGGATGATATTTCAGTTATTTTACATGTGAAGGGTTTCAAATATAAAACTAATTTTGCACCAAAAATTAGGTATCTAAACCAAAAAATACCTAAGATTTCATAAATCTTTGTCTTTTTTAAATCAACTTACTTAGTTTTCTTCATTGCACCACCCGACAAATTGCACAGAATACAGTGGCAATTCTTAATTCCTTTGCGACAAGGATGACAAAGCCAGCTACCAGCTGGAATGTTTTGGATGCCATAACAAGCTTGATGTACACAGATATCGCAGGAGTCGCAGAACACCATCTCATTCAATTCCTCACTGTCAGGCTGCAAAGAGTTTGAAATAAACCGAGTTTAATAAAATTAGACAAAGATACAACTAACCACAATATACAAGTTACAATACTACAAGTTCATAAATATAAACCAAATATTTTTATCTAATTAATTTTGCATATTATTGCAGATTCATAGAATCTACAGAATTGCTAGAAGTATTTTTTTTACTAAATGAACCAGGTTAATCCGTAAGCCACTTTTGTGTAGCACATAATTATGATATGAATAGTACTTACAGACTGGCAAACATCACAGCACACATCCTCGTCATATTCTATACTCAGGCCTTCCTGAGTGGCTATTGCATGTCCCATGTTGTCATAGCACTAAAAAAATCACAAGGATAGAATAAAATTGAACCTCTAATTCAGCTGCCAAGCTCGATAAAATAATTAAGTAATTTAGAATAGTGCATAATCTAACATTAATTTTTTGCGTTCGACGATAGGAGAACGCTTTCTAAATTCGTCGGATATCGGTCTGGGCGCAGGGGATTGTGGGAGGAATTGGGCTGGATGCTATGCGATTTCAGGGTTTGGATGCCATCTTCGACTGGCTGGCACAGATGGCCTCGATCAAATGTGATAATTTTTCTTGGCCGCCGGGAACTGGTATTTATAAGTGCGATGACTCTTGAAACCATGTTTTTCTGTTTTTGTTTGTGCCGTCCTTCATGCTTTCTTCTGCCTTTGCTGTTTTTTTTTTTGCAATTTTTTTTCAAGTAAGAATGATTTAATCCCAAAGTCCCTAGATCCTAATGTCACAATGTTCACCGATCCCGAAAACGCGTTCACTCTAACACATGGCCCATAAAGTGACCTTATCTTAACTTTGCATATTTAAAAGCCTTACGGAATCTGATATACTTAATTTCCTACTTGTCAAACTAAATCACTTGATAAGATCAATAAATGAAAATATTGAAATGAACCGATTTCCGTCAAACATCAATACTTCTTCTTTCAGCTGTTGTAACAAACATGCTGAACGCACTCTTTTAATCTGTGATTACTGCTAGTATATAATGTAATTTAATAGGCAGGGTTTGAGCCAGGATTTGATGAGTGGAGGCCAATTTGTCCCTTCAGCAAAGGTTTTAGGGGACATTTTTCATTTCAGAGGGACAATAACTGTAAACCCAATGACAACCACCATTTTGAATTTTCCCTGAGACACAAACCATTAGCATACACGACGAATATATGTTTAAGTTTGCATGCATTATAGGGCGATTTTGAATCACATGGTTTTTTCTAAATTTTCTCGATTTGAGACAGAGCCTTTTACAGCGAAATCAACAGTACAAACATCAAAAATTGTTTTCTTAATGTTTTTGGAATCAAAGACTTTCTTGTATCTTTTTTATAGGCCATTTTCTGAACAGATGTTCAAGGGGACTGATTGTCCCCTTGTTTGTTTTTCTAAGGGACAATGTAAATTGCAGTGCGGGATTGGCGCAATGGCGCAGCCTGGCTCAAACCCTGAATAGGTAAAAAGTGCTATTCGAGCAGTATTCCACATAATAAATGTAAATGGAGTCAATGAGTAATTATGATAGGTCCAGAGGTTAACCACTAGTATGTAGGGTAAGCCAGAGAAAAGGAATTTTTTATGCAAGGCCTTTTCTTGTCTTGAATACTATAGAGTCAGATTATTGAAATAACTTTGCTCACTGCAAGTATGAATAAACTAAGAGAATAAGCTGTACAAAAATATTTTATTATTTCTGGCTACTTATGGAAAAAATATAACGAAAATTTCAACTTGCCATAAGTAAAAAATAATAATTGAAGGGCTTGGTAGAAAACTATGCCAAGTGGATAATTTGCATGAAAAATGAAGTTGCTCCAAATATGTTCATTTTTCACACACGCTCATTCTTATGTGGCAGAGTATAAAACTCAAAACAATGATTTGAAATAGATTAAGAAACATAAACAGTTTTCTTCCTTAATTTAGTGCTGTTTATAGCGGTTTGCCAACACTATCCCACTTAGCATGGTTTTCAACCAAGCCCTTCAATTGGATAAAAAATTACTGGTAGGCTAGTTCCAAAGTAAGAGGTTTATATATGTTGTGGTGCAATATTGTCCTTGGTGCAAATTTTATTTTCCTTTGTTTTGGGGTATGGTAATGTATGATAATGTATGATAATGAGTTTTAAACAAAGGAAAATAAAATTTGCACCAAGGACAAAATTGCACTACAACATATATACCGTATTTTCCGGTGTATAAGTCGACCCCTGAAACCATGAAAATTTGCCCCAAAAATCGACCTCGTCTTATACACCGGCCAAAACTCAAGAGCTGTCGGTTCATAAGGAAAGTAGCATAACAATGACACCCTGAGATTAACATGGAAGTGACATTTATTGCAGTAAAGGAGCAACAATTGATCTTGGTTTCGCTTTCCGAGAAAAATACATGTTCTTACCTTTACAAGTGTGAATTCTTCACATTAGGGATTTGTCATTAGAAATGTTCGATTTTCCCGCTCGATGCATGCGAGTTTGAGGTTATTTTGTGCTTGAAATCCATGACTACTACTACTTCTGGAGAAAACAAATAGCACATTGATTGACAAGACGCTAGAAACTTGGTAACCGCACACTACTGGTTTCCAGTGTTGTCCGAGCTTAGCTGGGTTACTAAGCATCCAAGATGGCGGCCTGTTCACAGACTCGTTCTATGGCTTCATGGGTTCATTTTACGGCATTTCTTCTTTGTAAAAAGCCTCAAAATGAGCCACAAACACAACAAAAGAAATTTAGAGCAGGTATCTTGAGAATTTGGATTCATATTTGTCAATTTATTAATGAAGTGCATTCGTTCGCGTGTTAGTTGATCTATTTGGTTCATTCAGTTTACTTTGACTTTGGATCTCGAAGATGCTCTGCAAGAGAGACAAGACTTGTTTTCCTAGAAAATTGTAAAGAATTTTTCTCCTCATACTTGATGCCAAATCAAGAAAATCCTAATTTTTAGGCTCAAAAAGTGGGGTCGACTTATACACCGGAAAATACGGTACTTTCTATTATGCATGAATGCAAGTTTGTTTTGGATGTTAACCCTTTAATACCCAAGATCAAAATACAAATTCTCCTTCCTTGTTCCCATGCATTTCTTAGAGAAGTAGTGAGGAGAATTTGTTAAAATATCTTGAGAATTCATCTTTGGTGATCATATCCTTAATTCTCATGACCTCTCTCATTGATCAAGCATTTATATTACAAGGAGAAATTTGTTGATGATCAGTATCAAGGTACAATACCTTGTTCTCAATGTATGCTATGGCCTTTTCCAGTGTAGATTCTTCTAGTTCTATTAAACCCTTGTTATGTCGTGACTTGTTCAACGCAGTAAGCCATTCTACATCCATTCTTCCCAGATCATACGGGCATCTGGAGCCCGGTGGTCTTCCTCTTGTTTTACTTGGTGTAACAAGCAGTTTGTTTTGTCTGATAAAAAAATCAATTGAATTACTTTAATTTGTTACCAATAAAAATATATCACAAGTATTTGTTTTTATAAAACATAAACTAAGAAGTGAGACATACAACTTAAAGTTAGATGCTCTCTTGTATAGTGGCTCCACAGGCCTGAAAAAAATAACAAAGATGCATGTTAAAAATGAGACATTAAAGGATTTAGACATCATCCCCCCCCCCCCCCCCCCCCCCCCCCCCCCCTCCACCCAATGTGAACTATGGTGTATTTCGAACTGGTACAAAAATAATTATATTACGTTATGTACATGTAAGTGTTCCAGGCAGTAACACTTGGCCAGAAAACTTTAAAACCTGCTGGTATATTCTGTTCAAAAATGTCTGTCTGTATAGAGTAAAACAGTGGTGCTTTTAACAGATCACAAATGGAACACCCACCTGAATGATGGTTGGAAAACACCCTCAGGATTAACAGGCACCTGGGTTTTAAATCAAACAGAAATCAAGATAAAGTTGTCCATAAGCAAGGACAGCCCACACAACCACAACTTAAAGCCAGTTTTTGTATTTTGAAGTAACTAGGAATTTTACTTTACTTCCCAGGGTCACCCCAGAATAATGTCCTGTGTATCCAGTTATACCCCTGGCCCAGTTGTCCAAAAGAAGGATAACATTATCCACTGGATAAATCTCTATCCAGTGGACAACACAGTTATTTTTGTTAAGGCATATCCACTGGATAGTGTTTAAAAGTCTCCATAATTTGCATCCATCATACCAAAATGCTAGCAATGCGTTTTCAAAACGTTCCACTTTGGTCTCCTTTTTCGGGTAGGCTTACTTGGTAAATAAATAAATGTAGTGTAGCTGTAACTTTTGATTCTGTCAAGAAATCCTATGGTGTGACCATTCAATTGAAGCCTCTTTTGCACAGTACCATTTTGTTTTTCAACATTTGACAAAAATAAATTTGGGATTTTTCTTGAATTTTGATTTTTGGCACTCTTGGGAGTTAAAGGTTAAATAAAAACAGATTAGTGCAGATGGGACAAGTTAAGACATACAGAATGTACAATAATATAATCAGTTCCTTTACCTGAACTCCTCTCTCCCATTCCTGTCTCCAAGGATCAGATATGGTCATGTAGTTCTCAGCACTTATATTCTGATGATCAGGTAACTTCATGGCGCTTATCAAGTCTGTGCGAAATATCTGTGAAATAACAGCAAAAGGATTCACACTGGTGTTTAGTGTTTTTCTGTGGGAGAGAGGGTAATTAATTTTAAAATTGACCCAATTTTCAAGGGATATTGTACCATTTCAGTCCTCAGAGGAACAGTGTTCCACCAAAATATCAAAATTTCCCTTTCTTAATTTCCATCCCTGTTATATTACTGAATGCCACCAAAATACAACTGAATAGTCCTTTTTACAGTTGTGTGCTTGGTGACCTTGCCTTTGAGTGGAAGCGAGGGTGGATGTGACCTTGCTTTGATACAGACCTTGGAGCTTTTCAGATGTAAATTTAGCTAGTTAGCATGAGAAAAGCATTATTAACATATGAAAGGCAGAAAGGTTTGTATCAAAGCAAAGTCACCTCCAGCCTCGCTTCCACTCAAAGGCAAGGTCACCAAGCACACAACTGTAAAAAGGATTATTGGATAAAAACATTCTACAGAACAAAACAGAACAAGTATTTTGGGTAAAAACAAGTTCATCAAATTTGATTTTGTGACAGGAAGTCAGGTGAAACTTTGAGTTTTTTGCCATTATTTTGTCCCTGTTGATTACATTCCTTTGTTTTTCTTCCGATTTCAAGACAATAAAAAAGCTTAACTTTTTCACAGCCACAGGCAACTACAGTCCCTTACCCATAAGTGGCGAAAGGCGCCTTTAGTCACCTGATGCTATTTAGAAAATAAAATATTTAGCCATGGAGAGAATGAAATTTGAGGAAACTTGCCCACAAAAGGGTTAAGGCAAGCTACTGGCCATACTCATGAAAACATGATACATGTATATCACGAGAATTTAGTTTTATTGACCGAGTCGATAAGGTAAATTGACCACCGTAAAAAGATTCAAATAGCTGACGTTTCGAGCGCTAGCCCTTCATCCCCCCATCGGCGCAGCACCACAGTTTCTCTAGAAACTAACCCCATTTACATGTATATCAGCCAGCTGGACATTTACCTCTAACAATTCACTACTCATCCACCGACAACACTCACCTCTGCAGGTTTACGACCATCAAGAGAAAAACTGGCAGGAGAAGGGGGTCGAGAAGATCCTAGGGAAAGATACATTTATTTATTTCAATGCCAACATTTCTTCAATACCAACATGAGTGGCAAAGGGCTAGAAAATAATCCTTCAAGAATGAAATACAATGTACTAACTGACTACTGTTGGTTTAATGGCCTTTGCATGATGCACATGCAAAGGCCATCACTTCTCATTGTGTTCTTTTGTTTGATTTAGCCAACTTCTAAGTCCAATATCTTCGAAAATAAGCCCTCTAACGAAAAAATAAAAATGGATCCATGTTTATTACATAAAAATAAGCATCTGTGTAAAAAAATAAGCTAATTTGGAGCTTCATTTTTTAGGCAAATTATTCACTAAGCATAGTTTTTGACCAAGCCCTTCAATCTGAATCAAATATTTTGATTTGCAAAGTGAAATTCTGAAATAAAATTGAAAACATCATAAGCTTGGGCCAAATACTAGAAAAATCACCAGAAGTGTGGTAAAACAATTATTTGGGATTTAAACTCTAAAAAAACATGATTCTTACCCCATGATCACCACTTTGTTGTCAATGTGATTGGCAAAGTTGAACTTGAGAGAAATGAATTTTTAACTTGAAGTCACATGCGATCAGGATTTAAAAAAGGGATTCTCTTATCAGGTAGTAAATTGTAAAATTTACTGCAGTGGAACAACAGTGATATCAGCAGTCTTTAATTACCATGGTTAATTTCCAATATCCCTGTAAATTTCACCCCTCATTTCTTTAGATGATGATATTAGCACAGTGAGAACCTTTCTTCAGCTATTAACCAGGAACAAGGGCAACATGATCACATACAAGATAATACATAGATGCGCAAAGATATGAAATTTCTCTTTGTGTTCAACTCAATATATCACAAGTGAGTGTAGCAAATGAATGATATATTGAGTCGAATAGGAGAAGAGAAATTTTATGTCTCAAAGCAACCATGTATCATTTTGTTTATTAAAAAACGACACAAATTATGAAGTTTTAAGCAACTTTCCGAACATTTTCTGAACATAATTTTCAAAATTTTGTTTTTAAAAGGTTGTACAAATGCTTTGAATCATTTTCTGAAATTTTTTAAAGATCGCCGAAGATGTACAAAGATTTCCGAGGAAGATCCAAAGATGTTTCGATTGTAGACCAACACCTGTTAGCTTGTTTGACATTTAATAATGGCAACCCTGGTAGTTAACTAATGTAAAGATACTGATATCTTCACTCTGATGTGATCTGTTGAGATATGATTTTTTCATGACGGAATAAATCCTTGTATTTCACTGAAGTTTGTATAATAAAAATATTATATTCACACTTGAATGACATGATCATGTCAGAATTATAATAATTATTGAGATTCGTACAGCGCAAGTTCAATTTTCTCAATTGTGGGCAACAAGATGTTGATTAGGTGATATAATTTGATTGCCTTGTGTTCAACCTTGAAAATTACTTACTAAATATAGCACTGACTTTTTGTGTTAACCAAATACATGTAATATTTAACTCACCTCTGATTTCATCAGCAATTCCAGCAATAGAATTCAACAATCTAGCATAAGGAAAAAACCCAGTCAATATTAGGGCTGCAATGACACAATCCATATCTCGATACAAGTGCCACGATATGATACATCATTACATATAACTGACAAGTGACGTAATCCTACTAAACTGCTTTGAAATCATTTATTTCCATTCATAACAAAGCTAGCACAGGGGTGTAGCTAAGAAAAAACTGAACAGGGTCATTAACAAGCTCAGCCGGTTTTTCTGGCTTGTGCACCTTCAAAATCACCCCAAATCTTTGATTTCTAGTGAATTGGAACTACGCATGTGTTTGTGCCGCCATCTTAAAAAATATGTGATCGGAAGCACGCGAAGCTATTAAAGCAAGGATGGAACTTTCTTGTCCCTTGGTTTAATAAATAGCTATAAAACGGCTTGGACTTGGGTAAGGAGTCATTGAAGACAGTAATTTCTGAATGTTGATGAAGAATCATAATATCGCGATATCTTGTTCAAATATCGATATTCCTATTGTGACAAAAAATATCGCGGTTCACTGGTGCACCAGTGTATCGTTGCAGCACTTGTCAATATGTTTTCTTAATTCTGTTTCAACAATCTTTTATTACAGAGGAAAGTCAGAATGAAGTATAATATATTATTTTTTGAGTTGTAAAGCATAACTTCTATATTTTGCTAAAAGTAAACTTGAACATTTTATAACATGTTGGTACCCTTTCAATTCCCCTTGCTTGGCCATCTTGCTTGCTTTTTTATCCAAATCCAACTCGTCTTCTTCTAAAATGATAACAAAATGTACACAAGAGTTAATTTCTTTCCTTGCTCAGTATTTTTTTTTATCTTTTAGTGCCAGTTTACTTGAGTAGGAAGTAGGTGGAGGAGTTAGAAATTTAGCATGTAAAAGCAGGCCATATGCTAGCCCTTCGAAGTTAATAGCCCACTTAACCAGGACACTCCCTCCATATAAACAGGTCCTTTTAATTGACAGTGTTTCTAAAGCTGAAAGGATTATTAAATTTTTAGAAAATTTTAACTATGTGATTGATTCACATATTTTGACTATGCCTTTCTGAAAAAAAAAACATTACAAAGAAAATGTCACGACCCTTGAATTCACCACTGGCTAGGACAGGCTAAACGTATTTAGAATCTTGTGATCAATATTCAATTTCTCCATGTAACAAAAATAGCATGTAATCATTATCAAGCATTATTATCATGTAATTACTTTCAAAGGAGTCGAGTACACAATCACAAAAGAAATTGCCTTGATAGTCAATCAAAATCTTACACCTAGAACAATTTATTCAGAAGAATATGGAAACCAAAAGCAAAAATTTGGATGCTGGCATATCCAGTTAAGAAACGCATTAAGCCTATGCAAAACTGAAAGATAAGGAAATGAAGAATATTTTATGCTAATGTCAACGCAATATCTGAATACCATAGCTGATTTCCATAACGCGTACAAGACTGAAATTTCGTACTATTCTGTTACCAACGGCCAAAAATGGCATTTATGTACCAGATGAATCAATAACACAGCCCTGTGATCAAGTTTATTTCTGTTATTTGTCGCATCCGGAAAATTACGCAAGCTTATCGTTTCATTCAGAACACACGCAAAAAATATGAATCATAAACAATGTACAATATATCTAAAGGCGTGAAGTAAATAATCTACAACGGAAAGAAAGCTATAAAGCCTGATTTACATCACTGCAATGCTGGCAGGCAACAATTTAGGCAAAAACTAAACCTCATAAATTATACATTTACTTTGAGTTAAATCACATGGTTTGAAACCCGATAACAAATAAGCACCAAAACATGCAAACTGTTCGCCATGTTCACACACCGTGGAATTGAACCGATCGGCATTTGCACGCCGTAATCAAACGCGAATGAGTTGCCCTTTCTTCTACAAAAATACCCTTGATATTAGTAAACCATTTCGCAAAACAACAAAGCTTCCAACAGAGTGAATATAGGTTTCTTTACAATGCATTTTAGTCACGAATTCAAGGGCGCGAAAGCTTTGGTTGTGAACGGAGCTATTGTGCGTTCGGAACACTGCAAAACCTGCTCTTAATATCACAACAACTCACATGAATAAGGTCGTAAACGTTTTATGTGTAATCAAAGCGAAGACGAAGCAAAATTCGTCCAATATCGCCCCTTTCAGGCAAGCGAAAATGATCGGTCATCCTGCATAAATTACAAAACAAATGCTCCACACCGACAACGGAGGCGAGGCTTACCGTCGAAATATTCGCCGCTTCTTCTGTCATTTTTCGCCGTCGAACCCATACCAAATCTTGCAGGTGTGAAGCCTAGGTATTAAACTTTCTCTTGAAATTAGAATTTTCACCATCCCACAGCATTTCCGAAGTTAAAAACCGCAATCTTTTCAGCTTGCTCAACCGTTCCCGCCATTAGCAGACGTCATTTTGCTTGGAGTCGCTCAAGCGTAGCGAAATGACGTCACCATATTTGGCCTGAAAGTACAACGTCGTTTCCAGTGCCTTCTTCCATCCCGTCCGGCCAGTCCAGCGCTCAAACGAGGCTACTGATAAGTAAGGTAGGTCCGAATTGCGTACATATCTTGTTCTTTTAACAATTTACAAAAAAAAAAAAAAAAAAATACTGATATGTACAAAAAACGGCAAACTGATCCTAACGGCAAGTAGAAGGGATGACAGAAGTGAAATAAAAAAAAAAAAACAGTTGAATATATTTGCCCGATATTTCGGTTTGAAAAACAAACCTTCTACGCGTATACGGGGGCTAGAAAACAAAAATGAATACAGATATAAAAGGACCGTTGAGGAGCCGTTACATATAAAACTTTTGAAAGAAGCTTCATCTATAAAAACTATATTAAAGGCAAAACCACAGCGACAAACCAATGAAGAGTGCCGGATCTTTCGTTGACCTGGATTAGCCGTAAAAATCTTTAAATAATACATTGAAATAATCAACGGCATACTAATCCTTATACGGAAAGGAAAGGAGATTCGGACAGAAATGAGAACAGTTGAATATATTTACCCGGAGATATTTCGGTTTGCAAAACAAACCTTCTACAGGGCTTTTCTAGCCCTCGCAGAAGGCTTGCCTGTCGAAATATACGTTGTATACGGTTGTGCTTCTTTTTAGAGTCTTTTTACTTGGCCGTTTATCGCTCTTGCTGATTAGATCTCTTGAGATTCAACCCCGGGATTCAACGTAAATTTTAACAGGATCTGCAGGATGGGATGTTCGTTCACAGCTTCTGCTGTCTTAAAGTTTTGTTTATAATGACCTCTTTAAAAATAAGCAGTACTATTTAACGGAAATGGTGTTCTTTAGAGAGAAATTACAATCAGATGTGTGTTATCGTAGGAGGAAAAAGTCCTCCTACCTGTTATAGGATCCTCTGTAGAAACAATGAATTCTTAACGAGGTGAGGTCCGGAAGGAAAGCAGGTCAGGATTCAATTCATTCATTCATTTATCCCTGATGTCTGGCTTGTCTTCAACTTGGTTAGGCTCTAAAATATAAAAATTTATTGCCGTAATCATGTTGATGGCAACTTTACTGAAAGTAAAACATGCTATATCTGGGTAATGAATATTCACACGAAAGGAGGCCCTTTCAGGAGACAAGTTATATCTCTGGATCCGGAAACTTCAACCTTTTAGCGAGTTACCTGATCTCAGGGTGAAATGAATTCCTCCCAGGTTCCGGCATGGCGATTTTCATGACTCTGTCTTCCGACTATGCGATGTTTATGCAAACGCATTATGTGTTTTTCTTCCCCAATAAATACAAGACATTTACAAGTTAATCGTCAGCTAAGATTTTCTCTCTTTTTCGGTGATGAAACTGGTCGGCAAATTTCAATAAAAAATAATAAATTGTTGTTCTAAGAGAACAGCCTTCCAGATTAATATGCCGACTCGGCATATCATGTCAACGAAAACTTCACAAGGCAGGAAACAAAACGCTTGATATGAAACTGAGGTGAACTATCTGTCACTAGAAAGAAACTCTTTGGAGTCGCTGGTTAGTTTTACTCCACTTATTCTCTGGATGATCAGCCTAATAATATAATGTGTTCTATAGACAGAACACATTTCTAGTTTGATTTCACTGGCTACCGCCTTATCTTAAACGCACTATCTGTGTTGCTTTTGGCAGCCATATAGTGTCAAATGATTTTCAATTATCAGTTAAAAGTGACTAAAATGCCTGTCTATATAAACACTTCATTTATTTGTACAACCTTTTAAAGTGTCTAGACGCAAAGAAACTATGGAGCATCTAGTCTTGTTTCCCACGTCATCACAAACAAGATGCGTATATAAGGTTTTTGTCAACCACAGAATCACCATGGATTTTTGCGGTAAATCTAATCTACGTCAAACAGAGGGGTTTGAGCAGATGTCCTGTAACATTGTTTGTATTGCGAGAGTATCATCCTTATACAAAAGGCACCTCAGTTCTCTGACTGCCCTGATTCTATCGTGATCTTGAAGTTGGCATTTGAGTTGTGTAGTGTGAGCTAACTTCTGATTCTATGTTGATAATAATAATCAAGCTATTGAGCAGTACTTTCCGTTATTTATTGTGTTATCAAAGGTTGTTCTCAATTTTGAGTCTGAGTGTGACCTTTCAAATCAATGTAAGACATAGAGCAGTACTTTCCCTTAGTGCTGTTTATTGACTTTATTATGCTGTACGAGGCCAGCAGCTTAAACTTTTCAGTCTGTCTATAAAAACATAAGGTAATGTCGAGACTTGCTTTCAAAATACTGGCTTGCACCCAGCTGATGTTTATCTGCAGCCCGATCTGCAGCAGATATCCTGAAGAAGAGATCAGAGTTCAGCTATTCGAAGCGGTCTGTCACTTGTTCACAGGCAGACCAGGCTTTCACTAATCAGCCGCAGTGCGATCGTCGTGCGCGGTATAATATAATAGTATATAAAAGCGAAGGTATAACGATTCATATGCTTACTGGGCATATTAACTTGTGGCGATTTTAGTCACCCATATAGATCCTTATGAGCTGGGGGAACCGAAACACAGGGAACAGCCGGGTATTAATGGATCCTTCAGCTCGAAAATTTGCGGGAAACCTCGCTAAAGTTACAGTATATTACGTGATTCTAAAACCGTGGGGTTCTTTTCAAAATTTCCGACGGGCATCCCCGTCACTTACGGGAGGTTCCCGCCAGGAGCAGCTCAATAACCGCACATGTGCGCAAATAGAGTGTTATAACCCGGTAACGTACAGTTGTTATTCGGCTTATTCAGAAAATGATCGAAGACGTTCCCCGCTTATCCTTATATTTTTGCTCGAAAGGACGCATGCTATGCTCTGGCTCATGCACAATACGAGCTTGGCTTTCCTGTGCGTTGAGGTGTGAAAAAGATACCGTCTTGCTTTAAGAACCGGAAGTTTTTTTTTGACGTTAATTGAACCTTTGTTTCCGTTATCAGCTTGTGATCACGCAAGAAAAGACTATCGGAGTATATTTATTTTAAATTGTTGGGCTAAGTACCCTTGTGAAAACAAATAAACAGTGCATCAATTTGTTTCCCAAGGCAAAATAAATAAATAACTCATGAAGCGAAAAACAGATGACTCTAGGTGAATTTAAAGTTAATACCAGATTTAGTCAGAAGCGCAGCGGAATTTACTCAGTTTCGCCGAACTGTTGCATGTTTGTGGGTTACCGATGCGGTCCGTAACAATGCGGACGTAGAGGATTCGTAGAGCATGACTGATTGAAAGTCTGTGATACGATCGGAATTTATCTGATAACGGTCGTAACACCGACAGATAGATTAAAATCAGTTATCAGTTTGAGGCCAACGTGGGCTTTCTCATTTGCCCTTATAACTAAAGGCGAAAGTTGCTGAGTAGTCAATCAAGCGCTCCACTGATCCAAGCAAACTAAAGTGAATTCTGGCCAGTTAGAATCGACGATGGCTGTTGCCTCGACAATGCAGAAACAGAAAAGAAAGGCGCACAGAGTGAAGTCGTGTCCTCAGCCTTTTGATTTAATCTTTCAAATTGCATGCAGTAAGGATTCCTCTGATACAGAGTTCACGGAGGCAAAGAAGATTATCGAATTGTTGCGCCAAAAGGGTGAAGAGTTTGAAATAGACGCGATTAGCGCATCTGGAATGACTGCACTCACCCAGTGCGTTCTTGACGGCAACTTACAAAGCGTCAAAGCTTTGATATCACTTGGAGCCAACGTAAACAAGAAAGACGGGCAAGGATGTACGGCTTTACATCACGCGGCAAGCGAAGGCTACATCAACATTGTGAAGTATTTGCTAAGATGCAACGCTGATGTGCGAGCCCTCAATCGTGATCTACAGATGCCCATGGATGTTGCCGATGGAGAGGATGTGCGTAAACTTTTGTCCCGTGTAACTTTATTCTATTCGCCTGTCAGCAGGCCGCTGACACGGCAGTCCAGCTTGCCTGCTTGGTTATAGGAAGAGAAATCACCTCAAGTAAAAACAGATATGACAAAGGCTTTATAGTTTTACAGTTTCACATGTTTGTCCTACTAGGCCGGATATAATCTTGTAAGACGTGCTTTCCTGTTAGTCGTTATCAGTGGCGAATCAGGGGGCAGGTATTGAATAAGGAAGGGGGGAGGGAGGCGCGAATAAAAACAAAATTTTACCCCTTTGGGCCTTATTTTATTTTTTTGCAAGATAACGGGGGAGGCCCGCCCCACCCCACCCCTCTAGATCCACCACTGCTTATTTCATCATCGTAAACGGATGTGTTGTTGTGCATGGACTGGACCTCAGGTCAAGAAGATAAACTGACGCAATTTTACCATTGGATTGCTTCGCGCTACCACGGAGCTGTTTATAAAAGAATGCGATTGCTTTGACCCTACGTTTGTTAAGTTTTGTAATAAGTATAAAAAGAGCTACGGTAGCTTACTCGATCAACCAAAACAACTTAAACGCGCTTAAAACCAGTAGTCACGAGGCTTGACTTACGTCAGGGTGCTTACGTCGGCGCCTGTCTGCCCTCACTCCCCACCTCCATTCCCACCAAACATTTTGAAGAGGTTGTTTTGAGTATATGAGATGAAATTAAGCCAAAACAGAAGGTTGGAGCCAATCAGGGTGTGCATTGCTTTATCCTTGGGTTATCAGTATGATCAGCTGTAATGATACTTTTAATAGCTGTAAGTTGATTAAACGGACATTGTTCCACCGAAAATACAAAATTCGCTTATCTGTTCTCATGTTATATCGCCAAATGACACCAAATATATATCTAAATTGGATAAAAATATTCTATAGAGCAAAACAGAAGCAGTAGTTTGGAGATAAAGTGCAGGATTGCAAGGATGGAAGTGGATTACAGTTCATCAAATTTGATTTCGCGGTCAGGCGGTCAAGAAATCTAAATTGCCATTCGTGTAAAATTTTGACGTTTTCAGCCGTTATTTTGTCTCTTCATTAATATTTCTTTGCTTCCGTCACTTTTGGTAATTTTTGTTCGTATTTCAAGACAATAAAGCAAGCTTATAAGACAAGCTCCTGGCCATATAATCATGAAAATACGATATATCGGCCGGGACATTGGTTGTCATGCTTATTCATTTAATGAACACGTATAATTGTGCCCCATGCATCGCTGGCTTGATTCTCATATGATCCGAGGTCGCCTGGCCTACTGACTACAGCCATGTGCCTTTCCGCTAGTCGGGAGCGATGAGGGGTGGTTTTAGGTCGCCTACCTCTAAGGCCATCCCAATAAAATGTTTCGTTTCCCATCGCCTTCCCTCTCCTGAAAATGGGGCGGTCGGTCGGGCAAAAAAAAAAAGAAAAGAAAAAGAAAATTGACCGAGGGATCCTCAGTTCAGAAAAAGCCTGGATGCTAAGTAAGAAGGCCTGCTTACACGTGTGCTTTCAATTGCCAATGTTTTCCAAATCCAAATTTACTCCTTATCTACAATGGAGGCTAATAAATTAAATATGAAAGATTTCTATTCTAAATAAAGCCTTGATCACATGTTTAAAAAGTAAAATTTTGCTTGTCAGACAGTGTATCTGAATTTTTTTTTTTACTTTTCCAAAAAAATGGGTCGGTCGGGCGATGGGAAACGAAACGTTTTATTGGGATGGCCTAAAGGGACAAAAAACAGTCGACCTCACACCGACGGAGTATCAGAAAAATCAGCTTTTCTGTTTGCTTTGGTTCTTACGTAGATTTCCAGACCTCCCCTAGTCCCTCCACCCCTCCCCTTCTCCCCCAAAAATAGAGTTCAGAGTTCAGAGTAAAGAAACTCAAACTTCAATGATACATTGCGAAGCACGGGAAAAGTAGCTTGAGTCTACCTCCTATTTCCTTTCAAGCGCGGCCTGCGCCCTCTGCTTGAGGTGGAGTGCCTTCAAGGTCTGTTTACACCTTTCAGCAGCACAGACTATGAATAGAGACAACAACAAGGACAAATTCTGTCTGCGCCCCCCCCCCCCCCCCTCATCCCCACCACCCCGTACAGATTTTTCGTGAACGTGCACATGAATTGCACGAGTTGACCGCTGACCCGAAAATGAAAGATCAAAATTTTACAAACATAGTGATTGTCAGCGATCGTGAGAATAAATGCGTTTAGTTTTTGTCTTCTTACCGATTTAAAATGGGCAGTTATCGGAAAGGAAGCTTCCATTTATGTCAAATCATTGCAGTAGTTTTAATGTGTCATGTAGCCGTGGCTTGCGCGGCAGTTCCTGACGAAATGGAAGGTCTTGCCGGACAAGTACTTAGGGCTTCCGAAGAAAATATCCCAGCTAAGAATCCCAATGGAGGAGTTACAAAGGTTTCGGATTCTGTGTCCTTTGTACAACCGGTTGAGGACGAAGTGGTAAGGAAACCTGGATATATATTTTTTTAATCTACGTGGATATTTTGTATATATGCGATGTTGATCTTTCTGTAACCAGTAAGTTCTTAATCGATACAAAAATGTTTCATCTAACACGTCATGCAAGTTATTACAAAACTAGCTGCGGGCTCTTGGTAAATAGAAATATTCCAGTTTTATAACAGAGGGACGTTTCATTTGACCAGCTGCCTTCCTAATTCTAAATATAAGAATATATCAATAACAAAAATGACAGGACCTTATTTGGAAATTATATATAGACTTTAAATTTAGGTAAACTAACCTCTAGGTGATAAGCTTATTAGATTATAATAAGAATCTTACCACAATTTAATTAAAATCAAAATTGGCTGCCCTCATATCACTTCTGGCTTGAAGAATATCCTTTCTTTGCACTTGTTTCTATAGTCTGCCTTTAATTTAGTATGTTTAATGCTAAATGCAATTGTTGAGTGCAATAGCGTTCCGCCCAGATTCTAAAAATAGAAAACTCGCGCAGCATCATGGGTTTGAAATGCGTACAAACATTCAAGAACTATGCAGGAAGCTACGAAAAAAGCAGGTGCTACGAAGCACTGTTCTTGGGTACAACTCGACAATTAGCCTGAACATGTACAGGAATTGCAAAAACTGGTGTTTTCGAGGTAGCCCTTTTGAAATATTTGTCCACATTTTGATCCCACAATGCAATGCTGCCAAATATGATGTCACCTGGGCAAAACGCTATTGCAATTGCAAATGAAATTTTGTTGGCATAAAAAATGGTGTCCATATTACTGGCGCTGGTTGTTCAAAAGTTTGATAGCACTGTCCACCGCATAAATCATTAGGGAGCTTAAGCAGCCACGACGCCGACGGCAGCGAGAACGGCACAAAACTATAGGTTTAATCAGCGAAAACAATGCCCCTGCACGTGTTGCACGTGCGTTTTACATTTTGGTACATTTCTTTGCCATTCCCTGCAAAACAACAACGTCAAATGATCAAATTATAGGTTTTGTGGAGAACGTGAACACGCAACGGTTAATTTTCCTTTCTCCATTTCAACCTGAAAGCTATCCCTTCAAATTTAGCTCCTGGACAATCCGGTCACATTAGACAAACTAAACAAATTGGAGCAACTGCTAAGTAGTCTAAAACAGCGCGAATCCTTTTTTCAAGTGACGTTTTCCTTGGCGTTGCCGTCGTCGTTGCTTAAACTCCCTACTATCCAGTGGATAAGTCTTAACAAAATTTTTTGTGTTATTCGCTGGATAATGATTTGTCTGGTGAATACAGATCTCCATTTTTGAACAACCGAGTCCAGGCCAAAATGAGGGATGTGTGAAACTTTTTGTTGACTTTTAGTATGCAGGCGTGTAGCCACCTGAAAGGGAACTTATCACCGGCTGAAATTTCACTAGAAAACAAAGACTTTGGGAGATTTTGAAAAACTCAAGTTCAGCCAGAAAAACGGGCTGAACTTGTTAATGAGCCAGCTAAGTGTTTTCTTAGCTACACCCCTGAGTATGTTAGTAAAGGCCAGTTTACACGTGCAATAATTATTTTTTTGTGCAATTTTTGTAGCACTTTTTAATGCAAGTTTTGTCATGCTCGAGCTTGCAATGAAAATCGCAGGTGTAAACTAGTGGCAATTTCAGTGTGATTTGGGCGCGATTTGCCCTTGCGATATCACAAAAGTTTGGAACATGTTAAACGTGTCTGAAACCTGATGTAACTCGGTGGTGATTATTGGGATATCACAGCAAATATCTCCCCTTGAATCGCACAGAAATCTTTGTTAGTTTACAGTTGTGACAAAAGTTGCATAGGAGAGTGCGATAAAAACACATAAAAAATAGCATGTGTAAACAGGCCTTAAGTAGTTGATCTTCAGCGAAAAGGTCTGTGAAGAGAACAATAATTATTATGTTGCAAGCATTTTAACCTTGCAGTACTTTATCACAATACTTTTCCTGGACTATAATAACATTTCCAATAAGCAATATTTTAATCGCCTCCCTCAAGTAACAATAAATGATGCAGAGTATATACAGCGTGTTTATTTACCATTTAAGTATTGTTCCACATGAGAACGATAGCAAACTTCATTGTTCTACGGCATTAGCTCTTTCCCACATAGAATATCTTTGATTAAATCAAGAATAGAGGAGGAGCTGATGGTTAATAATTATATTTCATTATAAAAATAAAGAAAATCCATTTGCGTCAAATAAATTTTTAGGAAATGTTCGTGCTTAACCAATCAGAATAGCAGAAGACAATAGCTAATAATTTTGCTTCTTTGATGAAGTTCCCCAAATACAATTTCTTTTAAAAATTGTATGTTGTGCGATTGGGTCTCAAATTACTTGAAACCTTAAAAAAAAAATAGAAAAAATGCACCCTGAACCTTAACTTTTTATCGGTTTTTGAGTCTAGGCCAATGAGATCACTAGTTGTAACAATGAAAAATCTTAACATTCCATCGTGCTTGACATTCCATTGCCGTTCAGCGCTATCCTTCTTATGCGGATCATTACTTAATTAACATCTTCATCTTCTGCTTGTGTTTTTAGAATGCTGTCTTTCAAGGTTCTATATCAAAGGATGCACCTGTATCTCGCAGCTCTTCAAGTATCTTTAGCATTGACTTTATACATGGCTTTGTAGCCTCATTATCTGTCATAATTGTATCAGAGCTAGGTGACAAAACATTCTTCATTGCAGCCATCATGTCCATGAGGCATTCGAGGTTGGTTGTTTTTACGGGAGCCATGGGTGCACTTGGTTTGATGACAGTTCTTTCAGCAGTGCTAGGTTTTGCAACAACTGTAATTCCACGAAGATACACATTGTATATATCAACAGCACTGTTCGTAGTGTTTGGTCTTAAGATGTTGAAGGAAGGCTATGAAATGGACCCTAATGAGGGGCAGGAGGAATTAGAAGAAGTCCAAGCAGAACTTAAAAAGAAAGAGGCTGAGGTGAGTATAGAAGTAGGGAGAAACATGGGAATGGAAACTTTTTGCCTGCCAAATTTATTAGAAAAAATGCACAGTGCTTATAATGAAATGAACAAATGAAGCCATCTTTGTTGAAGCACACGCTCAAGAAATCTGTGGTTACCAAGCTTATTTTGGCATGGAACAATGCAAACAAATATTGATTGAAACTGTGAATTGTTTTTTATATAGGATGAATCTTTGATATTATTATATTATTATTATTAAGAGATGGAGGAAGAATTCAGTACTGACAGTAAAGAAGAGGATGAACAATAAGATGTTAACAAACAAACAAACATGACTGACAAACCAACTTTTCGCCTTAAAGGGACACTGTCACTGATTAACATGCGTGGACCAAGCCCACTACAAATATCCTTTTCCATCCCAATATTTTTCAAATATCCTTTTCGGTCCTGGGTTCTCGTGTCCACCATAACCATAACCACTGCCACTAGTCAATGCCATTTTGAAAATGACACTTCAACTAAAAAAAATTCAGGCTGAACTTTTCATGTTTTGATTTGAGAAACTGGTGCATGTACCCTCATGACAGTGCCCCTTTAAGTTCATGGTTCGTTTCTTTACATTTGCTTGACTTATACATGAATACATGCCCATTTTTATTTTGCTGTAAGCCTGGGGAAAGTTTTGTTAATTTTAGTAAAAAATCTCAGCCATGAGCCAAACCCCCTTCTCTGCCTCAAATTGTACCTACATTTGTAAACTTGGCTTGACTTTGTGTAAAAATCGCTTGGCTTATAGCTGAAAAAATACGGTAACTTTTTTCAACTTATTGATGTAGTTTCTATTCAAGGGGGCCTTGCTTATTAAAAAGTAATTTAGTTTCTAGAAGCAGTAACTGTTACAGAAAATAGTCTATGTGCACAAGTCACTGAAAAAAGAAAGGGAAAAAAATGGGCATTCACTAGGGAAGTACATGTTTGCAAAAATTTTAAAAGAGTGCTAAAGAAAAGAACAATTGAATAGGTGCATTTTGAACTGATAGATATTGTTATTTCAAAATGCAGCGTTTAATATATAATTATTCCATTTTGACATTATTTTAGCTTGACTATGACATTGTTATTTTTGGGAAAAGAGAACAATGTAAAATTTGCACAAGTATCACATTGATTAATTTGTATGGTAAAAATCAATTTGGATATTTTTTAAATAAAGCTTTTTCTTTTTTTAAGCTGGAAAAAGAAGACTCATCAAACATCACTCAAGATATTGAAACTGGCATCATCCGTGGTGGAAAAAAACATACAAAGTTTTTCGGTCTTCTTTCCCCGATACTGCTTCAAGCATTCACACTAACTTTCCTTGCAGAGTGGGGTGATAGGTCACAGATTGCTACTATCCTGCTTGCAGCAAGAGAGGTTTGTTTTCAGGGGTGGTGGGTGGGTCAGGTGGGGATCTGGTGTTTCAGCTAGATATAACACTCAAGATGAAACTCAAATACAATAATAGCCCATGTATGAGAACCAGAATTTTTCAATTTAGCCTAAATAGGTTCTTATATAAATGGTACTTAAAGCAAATTAAGGCTAACAAGGTTCTTATATTTTCATATGAATTTCATTTAAATATTTATAGTATATTATAAATATCATCTCATAATACAATATAAATCATTTATTTGTACCATACAGCAATGCCTATAGGCAGTTCAGTGCAGGTACAGTATACAGTATGTCCTTAACAAAACATAACAAACAAACTAATGTTGATTACCACCTACTGTATACACTTTTACAGCAACCCCACTGATAAGAACCTAACTTAAAATTTTAGCCTTCATAGGTTCTTATGTGGAGGGGGCTTAAAATGAAAATTTTAGCCTAACAGCTTCTTATACGTGGGCTATTACTGTATTCAAACAGGAAATCAGATAAATTTTAATTCTGTAGTAAATTTAAGGTGGCTTGCAATAGTTCCCATCATTTTCCATCACTTATACTGTGATGGTTCAATACTTCAATTTGTTATCAATTAATGCTACAATAATGGTATCAAACAAATGCCTAGTCATTGTTGAACAAGTTATGGTCATGGTCATGACGTAACAGGCTACCATAGCAATAGCAAACTTGTTAAAGACCCCCTTAATTTTAGATTTAAGTGCTTGTAACTAAAACAAGCTCGGTGACCCCCATTTTTTATTATCAAATTGTAATTGGCATGTCAAGATACAACTTTTTGCAAAGTTTATAAGAATTCTTGGGAAGGGGTTCCTCAAAACTCCTTCCCTTATACCATTACTATGGCAACCTGTTACATCATGACAATGACCATAACTTGTTTAGCCATAACTGGACTTTTGTTTGATGTCATTATTGTTGTATTAACTGATTTAATTAGTGGTAGTATTGATCTGTCAAAGTGTAAGTACTGGAAATTACTAGAAACTGTTGTCGAAAAACCCATAAATTTCCTACTGATCATTAGCCCTAGTAAGGAAATGAGGGTGACAACGGTGGGAATTGAACCCATGACCTCCAGATTAGATCTTCCATCGTTCTACTGTTTGATCCATGAGACCACGTGGGAGCAGATCATGGGTGACAAGGTGATAAGTGATAAGGTGGTAATTTTTGACAATGAGGATGTGAAGGGTGCAAAATAAAAGTTAGGAAATCAGAGAATTAACTCTTGTTCATTGTACCCTTCAAATATTCAATGGTTTTGCACAACACTTCAAGGTATCATCTGATACTCAAATAAATCAAAATGTAAATCAACTTGAGGTGGTCTATTTAAACCGTGAATAACTGTTGATCAACATCAAAATGGTTTGTTTTTGTGACAGAATGTCGTGTCTGTGATAATTGGAGGGACATTAGGGCATGCCTTATGCACTGGTCTTGCTGTTATTGGAGGAAGATTAATTGCACAGAGAATATCTGTCAGAACAGGTACTTACTCTTAGCTTCATGTTTATGTAAACGTAATAGATGAAATATGAGCGGTAGAACTGTAAGTATATAAATAACAACTTTTCACCAAAGTGGAGGTGGATATACCAAGCCGCGAAATTAGTATGTACTAAAACAGTGAGATTGTAAGAATTATCTATAAGGCCGACCTTATAGCCCAATGATTTTCCCAGCGTTTCTCAAATATTGTGATGTTCCATAAACACAACAATCCGCGCAACTCTTGATCTTTGAATAAATCACTTGTAATCACGATCATCCAAATAATCTCAATGTTTACAGAACATAACACAACTAAACATTTACAATACTCTGTGACATATAATTCCGATGCGTGTATAAAACTCCGTAAATCCGACCGTAAAGATTCAACACATAATTTAGCACCGTACCGAACCGTATTCCGTATATCTCCTGAAAACTCTCACGCACACAAGTCCTCTTTCTAAAAATAGTTCACACGTGTTCTTGTCTCAGTAATATTACATGTTACATAACATCGATCCGCTTGAGTGGTCAAGTCACACGCTCCCCCCGTGGGGGTCAAATGTCACTAATAACTGTTCTTCACACTCCCCCCTTGACCAGCTGTCTAGACTGCCTGGTCAACAGTAAGTCTCCTAATAGCATCTGCCGCATTTGCTGCTGCTGTTCTGCGCGGTGGTCTATCCGCCACGATCACCGGTTGTGGGTTCGCTTGCCTGGGCCTCGCCCGCTGTCCGTCCGCTACTGTGATCTCCAAAGGGTACAGTTTCTGAAGTGGTCGGCGTAATGCACTGTCTTTTCCTTTCTGCGATACAACTCGTAGTGTAGTGCCTCGTACTTCTCCATCTCGACTCTGCAGCAACTCTGTCACTTCCGCGACCCTCCATTTCGACCTTGGCAGCCCATCGTCCTGGACTATGACTATTTCTCCCACAGCCAACTTCCGGCGGTCTTGACCTTTATCTGTTCCGCATTGGTGACGCTCCCTTAACTCTCTCAGATACTCCTTGGACCACCTTTGCCAGAATTGCTTCAGCAAACGATTTAGGTAATCTGCTCTTCTCTGTGATGCTGCTCCGCTGTCCTCATTGTCACTCGATTCACTGGGATCTGGCAAACTCGATGCCCTCCGTCCTAAAATGAGGTGTGATGGCGTCAGCGGCTCGTCGTCAGATACATCTGAGTAGACGTAAGTGATTGGCCGCGAATTAAGTACTCCCTCCACCTCCGTGACCACAGTGAGAAGTTCTTCGTAAGAAAGTCTGGCGTTTCCTAGAAGCTTGCGAAGCCGCCTCTTCACCAACTGTACCATCCTCTCGTAAAATCCGCCCCACCATGGCGCACGTTCGAGGATGAACTTCCAACTGATGCCTTTATTAGCGGTGTACTCTGCGACCGCTGGATGCCGGAACAACTTGCCAATGTCCTTATTGGCCCGCTTAAACAGGGCTCGAAATTGCGACCGTATCGGTCGCATTTGCGACCAAGTTTGCTTCCTTTGCGACTAAAACGTCTTCAGCAGTCGCAACTTTGCGACCAGTTTTTACCTCAATTCATTAAAAA